>SJXQ01002629.1:392015-408996 GCA_006408695.1 Aepyceros melampus
CCCTGCGGCCCCGAGTCCCTGCGGCCCTCTCAGCCCGGGGAGCGGGCTCCGCCCTGCCGGCTCAGGGCTGAGGGAGGGCCGCGGGCTTCCCGCTTCCACAGCCGTCAGCCCAGGAGGCGCGCACAGAGGGCCCGTTTGTCCAGGAGCTGCCAGCATGCACACTCTCGAGGAATCCTCCCTGATTCTCTTCCGTCTTCCCAGCGGGGAGTTTCCTCTCGTCTGAGGACTCGGAGGTGGGCAAGACGGCGTTTCCACGTTTTCCCACTCGCATCCTCAGCGCTCAAGCTCTCGGTCATTCCTCTCTCAGGACACCCCGGGGCGCCGGCTCTGGGATGACAAAGGCCAGGAAGGCGACGCTAGTTCTGATCCTGTCGCAGCAGCCTCACCTTGAAGCACGGACCCTAAAAGTGGCCCAGCTGCTTGAAAGGGTTGATTAAGATCGGTTTCAAGCATATTCTGCCACAAGGATAAAAGAGCTTAGGAAACAATCGTCTCTCCCGAGAGGGTCCCTCCGGAGCAGCCCTTGCCGCCCGCTTGCTAAAGGGTGGCGCGTGGCACATCAGGGTGGAGGCCCTGGGCAAACAGGGGTGCCGCTGGCTTTCAATACGGCTGCTTTTCCGCGCACCACCCCGTCTCCGCTTTCTGGAACACTTGTGTTCTGAGGTCTGGCTTAAGTAAAGGAGTGCAGATGCTTCCTAAGGCCGTATTACCAGGAGCCTGCCTGGCATGATCTGTCCTGTTCCCTTTCTGCCCTTTTTCTTCCTCGGAAAGCATCCTGAGGGCAAAATTCCTATGAAAATGGAGCCTGGGGCCCTCAGTAATGTGTTTATCTTTCCTTCCTCTACTATCTCTTCCAGCGCTGCTGCTAAGTCGCTTCAGTCGTGTCCGACTCTGAGTGACCCTGTAGACGGCAAGCCCACCAGGCTGCCCCGTCCCTGGGATTCTCCAGGCAAGAACACTGGAGTGGGCTGCCGTTTCTATTTGACTCTAAATTCATCCCATGTAGAAATCAGTACTTTCTTGGTATGTGAGTAAGTCTATAATAGACACCCTTTTTACATTTTTTCAGTATATTGTCAGATACTCTTCAAGTAAATAGAACTCATTTAAACCTTCTCTCTTAATTACAAGTCCTTTTTACATATGTTGGTTGGTGTCAGAAATCCCATTTTCAAAAGGAGTATTTCTTGTAATTGATTGCACCAGTTAGAAATGAAAACAGCTACATGAAAAATTTTAAAGCACCTATATTGAATTATATAAAAAAGAACTTACTTTGAAATTCCTATAGGTATCGTGGGGGAAGAAAATCACTGTTGGGCTCAATATTCAATGGTATTAATATAAAGGCATAAAGCCATACATATGCATGAACACCATACATGTACAGATATACTCAAGAGTGTGATAATATGGAGATGAGAAGTGGGTGACTCATGAAGCAAAAAAGGAAAATGGTGCCTACCAGGGAAGAAAAAAGAGTAAACTGACTTATAGGGGGTACCTGCTTGGTGCTCAGGACTTCTCAAGCCTGCAATGCAGACATCATCACCTCCATTTTACAAAGAAGGAAACCAAGGCCTAGAAGGGTTAGGAAGCTTGCCCCCAGGTGACATGTCTGCTTAGCAACAGAGCTTGGCTTTGAATCTAGGTCTGTGAGACTCCAAAACCTCCTGTCACAGAATGCCCATATTACTGCTTAGATACTTACCTGGTGTTTTTTATACTTGTAAAAATCCATTCCAAAGGATTAGCTCCAAGGAGTACAATGGAAAGAGATAACCAACTCTGTGTTCTTAAGCACACTATATCCATTTCACACATTGAAATGAGGTTGGCTACCGTAGAGCTTGCTGAAGGTATTGATTTGATCAGTGCAATCTTTCAAGATATGATCCAGGTCTTTAGCAAGAGCCACACTATTTTTGCAGTCCATTGAGTGGTGACAGGAGTTCACTCCACACCGTCACAAATTTCCCACGAGAGCTCACACAAGCTTGCAGCTTGGTAACATGTGGGAAAGTCTAACACTCTACTCACAGAGAAAGGTAATATGTCACCATCGCAGGGTACAGGAATCAAGTGCGTGTGTATCCCAAGTAAAGTGGAGCTGGGTGGAGGGGGCGAGGGCAGGTCTTCACACAGAAGACGGATTGTGGGCTCAGAAATAGCCGGCGATACGGCATTTCTCACTACAGGTTTGCTTCTGACACTCAATCTAGCAATATGTGGTCCAACAGCTTCGTTTCCTTATCTTCTGCACAGGACTGAAATTCAGACATTCTAATTTTAAAATCAGTTTTTCCAAGTGTAACTAATTTTGTGGCACTTTGGGTCCCCGTAAGTAGAAAAGCTACTTAGTTCTGATTTTCTTGAAGAATCTACCTTTTGCATAAGATGCTTGATAAAATATGCATTCTTTGTACAGCTAATGCCTTGATAACTGACCTGACATTTTTTTAAAAATTCCTTCATCTAAGAACTTAATAAAAATTAAGGCGACTCATGTCCAAAAACCAAACCGTGTTTACAAACATTTTCTTTTTATTTTAGCAGGAGCTCCTTTATTTCTTTTCTAATAAATCAGTATGTTGACTGTCAAACCTAAAAATTTAAGGGGAAAAAATTTTAAATATTGTCATTATCTAGAATTGGAACCCAAAACTAACTAATAAGCCAAGTAAACTGTGGCTAACCAGTTGCTCATTCTATGCCAGAAAAATGGCTTCAGGATAAATTCATTCTTCCCTCTTCCCCAAGGTATATATTTACTCCTCAGAGTCACAAGGAAGAAATCAAATGGACCAGGAGCATTGGAAGTTCTAGGTGAATATTTTATTTCTAATCTTAAATACAGTTCAGTGTCTTGGTGCAACAGCTTGTATGACCCCAGAGGTCTCCAAAGACACTCTCATCCAGCATAAAGAACACCAGCTCTCGTGTCAGGAAGCACTCAGTGCTGGGACCGCTGCTTCGTAACCAGGTGACCTTTGGAACGTTCTTTGGCCCCACAAAGCTTGGTTTCCTAATTTATAGTAACTGAGATCATTAAGCCTCTGATCTCATGGGTCAAGCGAGGTAATATTTGAAAGTAGTTTCTAGGCTCTGAAAGTTAGTACAGACTCTTTTAAAACTAGGAAAGTCATATCTGAAATGGCTCACATTTACAGCAGCAGTTTCGTTTCATTGCACTTTTCTTTGGCATCGAAGGGAATTTCAACAAAGTTGAAATGAATTTTAACTAAGTTGAATTAACACTAAGAGTTAAACTGTTGGAGAAGACTCTTGAGAGTCCCTTGGACTGCAAGGAGATCCAACCAGTCCATCCTAAAGGAGATCAGTCCTGGGTGTTCATTGGATGGACTGATGTTGAAGCTGAAACTCCAATACTTTGGCCACCTCATGCAAAGGGCTGACTCATTTGAAAAGACCCTGATGCTGGGAAAGATTAAAAGCAGGAGGAAAAAGGGACGACAGAGGATGAGATGGTTGGATAGCATCACCGACTCAATGGACATGGGTTTGAGCAAACTCTGGGAGTTGGTGATGGACAGGGAGGCCTGGCGTGCTGCGGTTCATGGGGTCGCAAAGAGTCGGACACGACAGAGCAACTGAACTGAACTGAAGAGTTAAACAAGCATCCTTACGCCTCTCCATGTAATTGCTGCCACTGTCGTGAATGTTCTTTCTCAAAGGAAGAAAAATGTGACGCGATTTCCAGTCAAAACATGAGCGCCACCAACCCCCCTCCCAACCTTTTCAAAAAAAGGAAACAAAGCCTACTTGTTGGTTTGGGGGTTCCCTTATTTTATTCTGCTCCCTGCTGCCCGGAATCCAGGCCCTGCTATGAAGGGCTTTAAGGGACTCACTCCATAAATTTGTGGAGAGTAGGGAACATTTTTGCATCTCTAGTGCATAGCACAGTGCTTGGCACAGAGAAAATTGCGTAAGTGTAGGTTGAACTCAGCTGATGAACGGAATGAAACTGACGAGACGGATGTGGACAGCGCAGTGGAGCCGGGCCCGTCGGAAGGAAGGGAGGCCAGCGCTGGGGGTGTGGTTGTGACGTGTGTGAGGGCAGAGCGCAGTCTGCTTCCTCCGGGAGGCTGTGTGTGCTTTCTGTGTCTGTGTATATGGATAGATGATGGTAAAGGCAAAGAATACAGGTCAGAATTGCCATGGCTCGCCACGCGTGCAAGTCCATTTAAGCAACATTTGAGTAAAATTTGTTCTTTAAAAACAAGCAAGAACCTCTTCCTTCCTCTATTCGTAAAAGGTTATCTACCTTGTCTTTTTTCCCCAACTTTCCAATTTGGCTTTCCAACCAACAAGTAATATTACTTAGTTTATCATCTTACCATGACTTCTAAATATATATAAAAAAGGAACGTTATGGATGAAGAAAAAAATCAGTCTATTTATAAATATATTAATGTGTTTTATTCCACTCAAGATGCCTCCCTGGTCTGAATTAGGCTGTAAGAGAGCCAAACATGGAGCTTAGCGCTGGTTTCATGGGGAGAAGCCGAGTAGTCAATTTTAATTACTTGTTGCCATATCCTTAAACAATGCACCAAGCGTGGAAATGTTCAAAATATCTTTCCTTCTGTCTGATTTCACTTTAGTCAATCCAAATTTGGCATCACTGGCTTTCTGAAATATTTTTGATTGTAGAGCAGTTGGTGATTTTAATAATTTAGTATAGAGGAGAGAATGAAGAGAAAGAAGCTGGAATTTAAGGCACAATGGCAAAAAAGTTAATTTAAAGTGATGTTTGGTTTTTTTTTTTAAAGGCTCCCTTTGAGATGCTGTTGTGTAATTGCATGGATTAAGGGAGCTGACGGGAACTTCGCGGGCATCTCAGTGGAGGTCTCTGGGGTCAGCCCTTGGCTCCCACGCCTCACGTTAAACAACTTTGTCAATTTTCCGTCAGATTGATTTTTCTCACAGGTCTAAAGGCCTTGTCTTATTTCGCCTTATTTCTGCGGGGGTTCTTAGCATTGCAAACTTCCATTTACCTTCTGTTTCAAATCGTGAAGAGTGGTTTTTATCTCCAAGAGATGACCTGAGGAGAAGCCTGTGGATCTGGAGTGCTCTGTTTAAGACGGAGCCTGGAGACCGTGTGGAGTGACGACCATTTTCCTTCATTCTTTTTTTTTTCCTCTTGGAATGAATCACTCTCTAAGGATAACCATGTTCATCTAGTTTACCTAGAACCATATTTTGCATTTGATGTTTTAAAATTTCTATTTATAATAGTTTTGAAGGAGATCAGATAGGTTGGCACTTTCAAAATAGGTAACCATGAGAAAATTCCAAATAGACCCCCCTGAGAAACATGGAGACCCTAATATTCAGGAGCTGACCTTCTTGACCCAGTGGCTCCGTGAGGACTCACGCTGTGTGTAAAGAAGCGGGCTCCTGGCTCTTGACCCAGTGACTCCATGGGGACTCCCGCACCGCGTGAAGCAGCGGGCTCCTGGCTCTTAATATTGAGTTCCTTTGTGTTGAATATTGGATCCCTCAGGGTTTTTTTTTTTTTTGAAAGTCGTTGTTAGTTCCAAAAAGGAAAAATCACTTTTACTCCAATTTACAAAAAAAAAGTTCCTTAAAATGACTTTTAGTCTTATGACTTCCTTTGAGTTTTTTAGAAAGCATGTAAGAAAAACACCACATTTACATAAGCAGAATCAATCATATTTCCCATTGCTGTCCTTACCTGTGCTTGACTATTTCTTATTTAAGAGGAAACCACAAAAATATACACATCCTGCATTTGTTTTCTAAAACTTTCAAATATTGTCTTCCCATACGTGCTCCCATTTGCTCCTCCCGCCTGTGACTTCGTGAGAATGTCCAGATGGCAGGAGCATGTCCTGCCCCGAGTGAAAGAAGGAGAGTGAAGTCACTCATTTGTGTCCAACTCTTTGCGGCCCCGTAGACTGTAACCTACCATAGACTGTAGCCTACAGTTTCCGCCATCCATGGGATTTTCCAGTCAAGAGTACCGGAGTGGGTTGCCATTTCCTTCTCCAGGGGATCTTCCTAACTCTGGGATCGAACCCGGGTCTCCTGCATTGTAGGCAGACGCTTTACCCTCTGAGCCACCAGGGATGCCCCTGAGACGCACCATAAATGCAGAGTTGAACCGGTCCCCAGCCTCCTCAGCCTAGGCCCTTTCTACTGCCTCCTGCTGCTTGGAAGAGCTTGTCAAAGACCAGGGGCTTCTCAAATTGATTCCCTGGCAATTTTTCTTTCAGAAAAGGAAATGGTTTCTTCATCTTCAAGCTATAATCACTTTGTCACATTAATAGGGAATATCTTCTCATTTCCAGACTCTTGACAAATAGGTCCCAGTGAATAAATGAACCCTGCTCTTTCTGCTACCTGCTAATTTATTAGCTGTTTTCATATTAATATCCAGGGCCAACCTTAGGAGGAGGCAAACCAGGTGGCCAATGCCTGAAATTCTACCACCGTAACCTCTATGTCTTTGCCAGCCTTTGTCCCCAGTGGAAGTGCAAAGGGTTTTCAAAGGATCATGAGGCATGAATTGAAATTTTACTTTGTGCTAGTCTCCGTGGCTAGAGAGGCAAATAATAACAATGTGAACTGAACTCTTATAACCACGAGGCAGTATGCTCAGCACATCTCACCATCTCACTTAACTGTGACAGTGAAAATGTTAGTCGTTCAGTTGTGTCCGACTCTTTGTGACCCCATGGACTGTAGCCCACCAGGCTCCTCTGTCCATGGGATTCCCCAGGCAAGAATACTGGGGTTGGTTGCCATTTCCTTCTCCAGAGGATCTTCCTGACCAAGGAATTGAACCCAGGTCTTCTGCATTGAGGGCAGATTCTATGAAACAACCCAATACATGGGTCCTATTATTATCCTCATTTTTCCCTGGTAGCTCAGACAGTAAAGCGTCTGCCTACAATTTGGGAGACCCAGGTTCGATCCCTGGGTCGGGAAGATCCGCTGGAGAAGGAAATGGCAACCCACTCCAGTATTCATGCCTGGAAAATCCCATGGTCAGAGGAGCCTTGTAGGCTACAGTCCATGGGGTCGCAAAGAGTTGGACACGACTGAGCGACTTCACTTTACAGATTAGGATATTGAGAGTTAGGTTAGAAAATTTGCCCAAGGCTTGCGCTAAGTAAAGAGAGAGGGACAGGATTTTGAACCCAGTCAGTTTGGCTACTAATCCATTGCTTTTGAAGGTCATTCTCTATGAAACACGTTTCTTGCGTGTGAGACACCGCGCCGCATTCAGAGAGAGTTGGGTAATGGGAACAGAGCACTGTGAGAAGCGGAGAGGTGGGAGCTGGGCTTTGCCTGGCACAGAGAGCACTTTGCACAGGAGGATGCTGGGGCCCGAGGCTGGAGGACTGGTAGGAGCTCTCCAGGAGGCCAAAGGGTGAGGTGGGGAGGGAAAACCAGGCCGAGGGCACAGCCAGGACAGAACAGAAGGCCGTGGCAACATGCAATGCGCTTGGGAATTGCAAGGGATTTGGTGTAGTTGGAGCAGAGACATCTCGGAGTTGGATCACTGATAGGAAACAGGTTGAGAAGCTGTAGGTAAATGCCAGATTACAAAGGACCCAGGGTGTTCTCTGCCAGATTTTTAGAAGTTTTCTTTTGGAGCAACAACAGCGCTTAAAACATGTTTAGTGAGATGACTATGATTAGATTTATGGTGGAAAAAAAGTGAAGTGTGGAGCAAGAATGCCATTTATCGCAGTTAGAATACCTGAGAAAACGCAGAATTGACTGTGTGTCATCCACCCAGTGTAACAGATTACCCCAAAACTCAGTAGTGTAAGTCCCTGATGTCTCAGAGGCTAAAACATCTGTCTGCATTGCGGGAGACCGGGGTTGGATCCCTGAGTCAGGAAGATCCTCTGGAGAAGGGAATGGCAACCCACCCCAGTACTCTTGCCTGGAGAATCCCATGGATGGAGGTGCCTGGCAGGCTACAGTCCATGGGGTCACAAAAAGCCAGACACGACTGAGCGACTTCACTTTCCCTTTAGCCGTGTAAGACAATAAGCATTTATTATCTTATGTTACAGATCAGGAACCCAGGCACGGCTTAGCTTGGCGTCCCTGACTCAGGGTCTCTCACAAGGCTGCAGGCCCCTCAAAGTCTGCTTGAAGGAGGCTCCACATCTAACTCCCTTATGTGCTTCTTGGAAGGTCTCCACGGTCCTCTCCCAAGCTTATTTATGTGGTGGCTGTGGCAGGCTGCAGGTCCTTGTTGGTTCTTGGCCAAAATATCAGGTCCTTGCCCCACAGGCCTCTCCACAGGGCTGCTCAGAGCAGAGAAGCTCGCTTTCCCCAAATCTCTCCACTGGCTCTGAGAGGGAGTGAACAACCGAGAGACTGAGAGGTTCAGGGAGTCGGAGAGGGCGAGCAAGACAAATGCCAGAGTCTTTGAGGAGCCAGACCTCACAGTCCACATCCCAGAATTTTGGTTAGATTCCGTCTGTTAGAAGTGAGTCACCAAGTTCAATTCATTTGAGGGAGGGGATTACACAAGGACACGCATGCCAGGGGAGCCAGTGGGACCCAGTTTAAGTGCTGCCTACCAATGCCTGATGCGAGCTGACTCATTGGAAGAGGCCCTGATGCTGGGAAAGATTCAGGGCAGGAGGAGAAGGGGACGACAGAGGATGAGATGGCGGGATGGCATCACCGACTCAATGGACGTGAGTTTGAGTAAACCCCGGGAGTTGGTGATGGACAGGGAGGCCTGGTGTGCTGAGATTCATGGGGTCACAAAGAGTTGGACATGACTAAGCGACTGAACTGAACTGAACCAATGCCAACCTTTCAGAATGTTGGTTTTGAGCTGTCTGTGGGGCCTTAAGGTACTGATGTCAATCGACTAGTTGAAAATATAGATTTAAAGTTGAAAGTTGGATAGTGTGTAAAGCAACTTCTTAGATAGCTCTTTGGCAGCTGTGTTTTAATAGGGGTCACACCATGTTCTCATTTATTTAGGAAACATTCATGCCTCCTCTGTACAGAACACACCATGCTAGGCCTTCAGCTAATACTTTGGTAGGCTGCTCTTCCGTTTCTTAATGGGGTTTATCTTGTGGCTTTGTAGCACTTAAAGCCTTTATAATGGTGTTAAAATGCAGCTACAAGACCTCATACACTCCTGTTCAGTTCAGTCACTCAGTCATGTCCACTCTTTGCGACCCTATGGACTGCAGCACGCCAGGCCTCCCTGTCCATCACCAGCTCCCGGAGTTCACTCACTCATGTCTATTGAGTTGGTGATGCCATCCAACCACCTCATCCTCTATCGTCCCCTTCTCCTCCCACCTTCAATATTTCCTGGCATCAGGGTCTTTTCAAATGAGTCAGTTCTTCGTATCAGATGGCCAGAGTACTGGAGCTTCAGCTTCAGCATCAGTCCTTCCAATGAATATTCAGGACTGATTTCCTTTAGGATGGACTGATTGGATCTCCTTGCTGTCGAAGAGACTCTCAAGAGTCTTCTCCAACACCACAGTTCAAAAGCATCAATTCTTTGGTGCTCAGCCTTCTTTACAGTCCAACTCTATATGGAGTTGGAAATGACTCCTGGAAAAACCATAACTTTGACTAGACAGATCTTTGTTGGCAAAGTAATGTCTCTGCTTTTTAATATGCTGTCTAGGCTGGTCATGGCATTTCTTCCCAGGAGCAATCATCTTTTAATTTCATGGCTATAGTCAGCATCTGTAATGATTTTGGAGCCCAAGAAAATGAAGTCTGTCACTGTTTCCATTGTTTCCCCATCTATTTGCCATGAAGTGATGGGACCAGATGCCTTGATCTTTGTTTTTTGAACGTTGAGTATTACTTAAACACGGCCAGGGAGTGATGACCTTGGCAAATGAAATAGCTCACACAACTAGCCCACGAGAAAGACCAGACTAGGGAATGAGAAAACCCAGAACCAACTGAACTAAACCACGTGCAGGCTGATCCACAGAAGGAGCCCGGGATGCGAAACTGACCAGGACAAGGAGCCAAAGCCCACTGCCGCCTTCATTCCAGCGAACTCAGAATAAACTGTGTTGTAAGAGCTGTAATTTGACTGTTGCGGAGTTCATGGTCTGCAAATCCAAGTACATTACTGATAAGGGTATTTTCTGCTCGTCTCTACTCAAGGTGAATTACATACTTTTACAAAAATGAAGTGATAATTTAAGGCCATTTTCAGATAATTCAAGCGGGTTAAATCTAATTATCCCAGACACCATTACAGCGATAACAGCCTGTACAACAGAGATCTAAGGCCCAAATGACGAGTCACTTCTGGTAAACAGTGTTCAACATTCAAAGTAATTATGACAGTGCCTTAAAGTTTGTTGAAACTGGATTTTCCTTATAGCCAGATAATTAAGATGAGTCAGTGATTTTCCTGAAATCTCCAGATAATTGCTTCACTTACCCTCTTGGGGTACCTGTGAAGAGCTGAATCCCTGTGTGACTTCAGGCAGAGTCCTTGGTGTTTCAGAGAAGCTGTAAGTACCTCACACTTTGTTACAGAATCCAGTTTGTTATTCACGAAGCAAAGAAAGTACAGCAACCCCCCAGATAATTAAATGCCCATCCTGTCAACACTCAGTGTGATATATTAACACATGAGAGACTGCAGTGCATTACAACTTTCTGGAAACAGATGACTAAAACTATACAGCCAAGCTTTGGGGAAAAAATAGTCTAAAACCAGGAAAACAGCATCACTGTTCTGCCCAAATATGACTCGGGGCCTTCCATGAGGCTAATGTATGTCTTGACAAATTATCCTTTGTTTCCTCACTCAAGACTGCTGAGTCTGTGGACTGTGATGGAGCTGTGACAGAATGTGGTCCGCTGGAGAAGGGAATGGCAAACCACTTCAGTATTCCTGCCTTGAGAACCCCATGAACAGCATGAAAAGGCAAAATGATAGGACACTGAAAGATGAACTCCCCAGGTCAGTAGGTGCCCAATATGCTACTGGAGATCAGTGGAGAAATAACTCCAGAAAGAATGAAGAGATGGAGCCAAAGCAAAAACAATACCCAGTTATGGATGTGACTGGTGATAGAAGCAAGATCCGATGCTGTAAAGAGCAATATTGCATAGGAACCTGGAATGTCAGGTCCATGAATCAAGGCAAATTGGAAGTGGTCAAACAGGAGATGGCAAGGGTGAATGTCAACATTTTAGGAATCAGTGAACTAAAATGTACTGGATGGGTGAATTTAACTCACATGGCCATTATATCTACTACTGTGGGCAAGAATCCCTTAGAAGAAATGGAGTAGCCATCATAGTTAACAAAAGAGTCTAAAATACAGTACTTGGATGCAGTCTCTAAAATGATAGAATAATCTCTCTTCATTTCCAAGGCAAACCATTCAGTATCACAGTAATCCAAGCCTATGCCCCAACCAGTAATGCTAAAGAAGCTGAAGTTGAAAGGTTTTATGAAGACCTACAAGACCTTCTAGAACTAACACCCAAAAAAGATGTCCTTTTCATTATAGGGGACTGGAATGCAAAAGTAGGAAGTCAAGAAACACCTGGAGTAACAGGCAAATTTGGCCTTGGAATGCAGAATGAAGCAGGGCAAAGACTAATCGAGTTTTGCCAAGAAAATGCACTGGTCATAGCAAACACCCTCTTCCAACAACACAAGAGAAGACTCTATGGACATCACCAGATGGTCAACACCGAAATCAGATTGATTATATTCTTTGCAGCCAAAGATGGAGAAGCTCTATACAGTCAACAAAGACAAGACCAGGAGCTGACTGTGGCTCAGATCATGAACTCCTTATTACCAAATTCAGACTTAAATTGAAGAAAGTAGGGAAAACCACTAGACCATTCAGGTATAACCGAAATCCAATCACTGACAATTATATAGTGGAAGTCAGAAATAGATTTAAGGGACTAGACCTGATACAGAGTGCCTGGTGAATTGTACAGGAGACAGAAAGCAAGTTCATCCCCAAGAAAAAGAAAGGCAAAAAAGCAAAATGGCTGAGGAGGCCTTACAAACAGCTGTGAAAAGAAGGGAAGCCAAAAGCAAAGGAGAAAAGGAAAGATATACCCATTTGAATGCAGAGTTCCAAAGAATAGCAAGGAGAGATAAAGCCTTCTTGGGTGATCAATGCAAAGAAATAGAGGAAAACAATAGAATGGGAAAGACTAGAGGTCTCTTTAGGAAAATTAGAGACACCATTTTGCATTTCATGCAAAAATGGGCTTATAAAGGACAGAAATGGTACGGACCTAACAGAAACAGAAGATATTAAGAAGAGGTGGCAAGAATACACAGAGGAACTGTACAAAAAAGATCTTCACGATTCAGATAATCACGATGGTGTGATCGCTCACCTAGAGCCAGACATCCTAGAATGTGAAGTCAAATGGGCCTTAGAAAGCATCACTATGAACAAAGCTAGTGGAGGTGATGGCATTCCAGTTGAGCTGTTTCAAATCCTGGAAGATGATGCTGTGCAAGTGCTCCACTCAATATGCCAGCAAGTTTGGAAAACTCAGCAGTGGCCACAGGACTGGAAAAGGTCAGTTTTCATTCCAATTCCAAAGAAAGGCAATGCCAAAGAATGCTCAAACTACTGCACAATTGCACTCATCTCACATGCTAGTAAAGTAATGCTCAAAATTCTCCAAGCCAGGCTTCAGCAATACGTGAACCTGAAACTCCAGTACTTTGGCCACCTGATGTGAAGAGCTGACTCATTTGAAAAGGCCCTGATACTGGGAAAGTTCAAGGGCAGGAGGAGAAGGGGATGACAGAGGATGCGATGGTTGGATGGCATCACTGACTCAACAGACATGAGTTTGAGTAAACTCCAGAAGTTGGTGAGGGACAGGGAGGCCTGGTGTGCTGC
This sequence comes from Aepyceros melampus, assembly GCA_006408695.1. Lineage (NCBI taxonomy): Eukaryota > Metazoa > Chordata > Mammalia > Artiodactyla > Bovidae > Aepyceros > Aepyceros melampus. Next base: position 404,927 of record SJXQ01002629.1, read on the forward strand.
AGTCCATGGGGTCACAAAGAGTCAAACACGACTGAGCGACTGAACTGAACTGAACACATGTCTTGCTAAATTATCCTCTGTTTCCTCACTCAAGACTGCTGAGGTTGTGGCCTGTGATGGAGCTGTGTCTCCAGTGAATGTGGCGTTGCTCAGTTGTGTCTAAGTCTTTGCGACCCCAGGCACTGCGTCCCATGGGGCTCCTCTGTCCATGGGATTTTCCAGGCAGGAGTAGTGGGGTGAGCGGCTCCAGTAGGGAGCCCTGTCTGCGCAGTGCTTTCCTCCATCACCCCCATTCTTTGGCTTCACAGAACCATCCAGATGTCTGGCCTTGTCTCTCTCCCCTAGTCTCCCCTCTTCTTTCTTCCTGGACCCCTTACCCAGCCTGGCTTCTGACATGCCAGCGGCTGAGGTTATTGTCACGACTGATGCTGTAGATCCCTTGTGTTTCCCAAAAAGCCATTCGGTAGTTGAAGCCATCTTCCCACTGGCTTCCGACCGGTATCTATGTATTTACTAGTGTATTTGGAATGAGAAGGAAATGGCAACCAACTCTTGTACCCTTGCCTGGAAAATCCCACGGACAGAGGAGCCTGGGGGGCTACAGTCCATGGGGTCACAAAGAGTCGGACACGACTGAGCGACTTCACTTTCTTTGAAATGCTTGAACTGAGAACCCTGTCTGACTTCATGGGGATCCTAATCACTACCTTATATTTTTAAAACATGTTTCACTTTTCCAGGCCTCCAAATATTTATATAATTTTAATTTTTCATTGATACATAAGTGAAAGTGAAGTCGTTCAGTCGTGCCCAACTCTTTGAGACCCCATGGATAGTAGCTTCCACCAAGCTCCTCTATCCATGGCATTTTCAAGGCAAGAGTACTGGAGTGGGTTGCCATTTCCTTCTCCAGGGGATCTTCCCAACCCAGGGATCAAACCCAGGTCTCTCACATTGTAGACAGACGCTTTACAGGCTGAGCCACCAGGGAAGTCCAAAGATGTCAGAACCCACTGTCAACTGTTAAGTTAGGTGGTGGTTTAGACGCTAAGTGGTGTCCGACTCTGTGTGACTCTGTGGACTGCAGCCCACCAGGCTCCTCTGTCCATGGGATTCTCCAGGCAAGGATACTGGAGTGGGTTGCCATTTACTTCTCCAGAGGATCTTCCTGATCGGGGTCGAACCCAGGTCTCCTGCATTGCAGGCAGATTCCTTACCCACTTAGCTATTGAGTTTATGTTTGCAATGAAGGGAAGGACACGGAAAGTTGGGTCGCTTATCTACCTTCACAGAGATTTGGTGATAGGACTGGGATGATATTATATTGTATATTACATATATATGCTATTATATTATAACATCCTGCTGAACTGCTTGCTGCATCACCCGTTTTCTTCTGGCCCCCGACCCAGTCCTCAACACAACAGTGTCCATGCTTCCACCGTGCCGTCGAGAGTCGCCATAACCCAGGAAACCTGGTCTATAATCTTTCTCCAGAGAACTCTCTCTAACTCAGTCTCTTAATTGAAACTTGTGTCTTTCCCTGTATTTGCATGCCCTGAAGCTCTTTCATGCTGTAACTCAAACCTTTCCCGTCCAGTAAGCCTCAAGGCTGCAAGAGGGTTCAGCATCAGTCCGCCCTGCTTCTTGCTGTTACTGCTTTCTATGTGACTCCCTGGGCTTCTTCCCCTGCAAGCCAGCTCCACTGGCTCATAACATTCAGCTCCGTCTCCCTCTCCCCTCTCGCTGCTTCATCCACTATGGGTTCCTCCAGTTCACCTTTCTTCAATTCTTTTTTTTATCTAGCTTGGACTCCTTGACACATCTTTTCAAAACTATATTTTTTTCAGGTACCCTCAGCTCTCTAATACCTTGGTGTTTTTCTTCACGAGGACCTTCCTGATCATCTGAGCGCATAGACACTGTTTCCTGAGTTTCCCCATCAGCTGCCATCATTATGCCACTACTATTACAAAGCTACTGCTTGTATTGCTGCCATCATGTATTGAGTGGATACCCTGCACCAGACCTGGGCTAAATGCCTCATGTGAATTCTCTCTCCTAATCTTCACAACAACCTTGCAAAGGAGGTAGTTTTATATTACACACAGGATCGGAGCCTTAGCAAGAGTGACTGCCTGTAGCCCTTGGTATGTACCTACATGAATTTTTAATACGATGGCTCACTCAGTAGCTCAATTAGTTGTCGTCAATAGTGACTTCAGTATAATTCAGCACATTTCTCGGAGGATCAGCTATACACCAAACACTGGGGTTACAGTGATAAAACAAATAATAGCCCCTTCAAAATTTATGGTAACATGGTGAAGACAGATAATTAGACATGCAGTTACAATCCAGCAGGCTTATATTTGGGGGGGCAGACAAGAGTACAAATAGAGGCCCACATACCATATGTTAAATATTTAAAGCTAATATACTGTTAAACAGAATATGTTCTATTTTCCTTCCTCGAAAAACATATTTCATAGAGACAAAACTGAAAACATGAGTATAATTATAGCCTTTATATGACTTAAAGTTGGCAAAATGTCAAAACTGACTGAATTAATTGTTCTTGCATATGTCTTGAGTGTTATGTTGATGAGCTAGAGATATTTGAATGAATAAAAAATAAGATGTACCTAATTCATAAAAATCATAATTTATTCCATAAAATGTGTTATTTGCCTTCATTTCACCAAATCACTAATTAAATGTTCCAGTCAAGATTTTTCATATAATTTGTGTTCTCTTGTAAGTAATGTCTAAAGAATTAAAATAATAAGATATAATTTTATTAAAATACATATAATTTGAATGTATTTTTTGTAAAAGTATAAATGAAAGTAAAGCTTAAAAATGAAGAAGTTAAAATTATATTTTAAAATAAAATTTTCTCCAGCAGAAAAGTGAATGGTAGTTGCCAGGGGCTGGGGACAGGGAAAACGGACTGTGATCCAGTGGATATAGAGGTTCAGTTTCACAAGGTGAAAATTTTCTAGAGATTTGTCCTGCAACAAGATGCATGTAGCTAGCACTAACTGTCGAAGAAGGCAATGGCACCCCGCTCCAGTACTCTCGCCTGGAGAATCCCACGGACGGAGGAGCCTGGTGGGCTGCAGTCCTTGGGGTCGCGAAGAGTCGGACACGACTGAGTGACTTCACTTTCGCTTTTCACTTTCATGCATTGGAGAAGGAAATGGCAACCCACTCCAGTGTTCTTGCCTGGAGAGTCCCAGGGACGGGGGAGCCTGGTGGGCTGCCGTCTCTGGGGTCGCGCAGAGTTGAACACGAGTGAAGCGACTCAGCAGCAGCAGCAGCACTGTGTTGCTTTTCAGTTGTCCAGCTCCTCTGTAACCCCATATGGACTGTAGCCCGCCTCCTGGTGGGCTGCAGTCCTTGGGGTCGCGAAGAGTCGGACACGACTGAGTGACTTCACTTTCGCTTTTCACTTTCATGCATTGGAGAAGGAAATGGCAACCCACTCCAGTGTTCTTGCCTGGAGAGTCCCAGGGACGGGGGAGCCTGGTGGGCTGCCGTCTCTGGGGTCGCGCAGAGTTGAACACGAGTGAAGCGACTCAGCAGCAGCAGCAGCACTGTGTTGCTTTTCAGTTGTCCAGCTCCTCTGTAACCCCATATGGACTGTAGCCCGCCAGGCTCTCTGTCCATGGAATTTCCTAGGCAAGAACACTGGAGTGGGTTGCCATTTCCTTCTCCAGGGGATCTTCCTGACCCAGGGATCGAACCCAGATCTCCTGCTTTGGCAGGCAGACGCTTTACCACGGAGCCCCCAGGGAAGCTGAGCACTATCATACTGTACACTTAAAAGTGGGCGAGATGGTAAATTTTATTGTTATGTATTTTTATTTGTTTCTTTTAAAATGTCCAAACTCTACTTAAAGTTTAAAAATTTTAAATGCACATTATTTAAAGGCTAGATTTTTATTTACCTTTTATTTATTTTTTTTAATTAATTTTTATTTTTTAGTTTGTTTTGCTTTACAATACTGTATTCGTTTTGTTACACATTGACATGAATTAGCCATGAGTGTACATGAACTCCCAAT
>SJXQ01002629.1:409270-443473 GCA_006408695.1 Aepyceros melampus
CCAGTTTTCCCAGCACCACTTGTTAAAAAGATTGTCTTTAATCCACTGTATATTCTTGCCTCCTTTGTCGAAGATAAGCTGTCCATAGGTGTGTGGATTTATCTCTGGGCTTTCTATTTTGTTCCATTGATCTATATTTCTGTCTTTGTGCCAGTACCATACTGTCTTGATGACTGTGGCTTTGTAGTAAAGCCTGAAGTCAGGCAGGTTGATTCCTCCAGTTCCATTCTTCTTTCTCAAGATGGCTTTGGCTATTCGAGGTTTTTTGTGTTTCCATACAAATTGTGAAATTATTTGTTCTAGCTCTGTGAAAAATACATCTTGTTACATATTTTTGTTAAAAAGCTATTTGCAGCTCCATTGTTAAATGTCCATCAGCTGTCGATGTTGAGAAGCAGTATCATACTTCACCCACGTGACACAGAGACCCATAGAGACAAATTTCAGGGTGGTGCACAGTGGCAGCCATGTGTAGCCGTCCTGGGTGCCACCTTGGTGGGTGAGTACCTTCGCTATCTCCAGTTGGAGAAAGGAGAGAAATAAGTAAATGGAAAGAAGTAAATGGCACTGCTGGGAAATGGTGCCTTATCATGTAAAAATCGATTGCATCTGAACTTTATGAAGAGAAGAATTTGACAAGTGAATTAATTTGTTGCCTCTCTTACCTAAGAGCTTCGACTGGAGGTGGAGTCCTGCCCCTCCAGCTCCCTGCTCAGCCACTGGCCGGTGTGGCATTTGGACGTAGCTGCCGTTTGCGCTGAGGATGCAGGACAAGAAGGCCGAATGTGGCCTCCCTGCGGCTTCCAGGAGGCCCTTAGGAGGACCAGCGTCTGGGACCGCAGACACCAGCCCCGCATCCAGGGTCGCAAATGAGGAAAGGGCCCACAGACCGGCAGCTAGCGAAAGCGCAGCGTCCCCTGGCGTCCCCAGCCCTGGAGCGCCTTCCTGCCGCACTGGGGGCCCCACCGCCACCGGGGGCCCCACGTTCTCCCCTTTCCTTTCCTCTCAACTTTACTTGTGACTTCTCCCACTTTTCCTGAAAGTAGATGGCTTAGGCCGGGTCCCTCCCAGAGGACACTCTTGAGTTTGGTGCTTCCTGGATCCAGTGTCTTTTCCTCCTGAAGACCATCTTCAGTTTTCTGAATTTGGGTCACTGGATCCTGAAATCGGGGGACATATTTGGGGAAAGATGGATGGGATTTAGCATCTCCAAAACATTCCTTATTAAAACATCACAATTTTGATTTCTTTCTGAATCCAAAATTTTAAACTATGTTAATTAATCCCATCCCCTTTAAGCACTTTTCCATATTGTTGGTCTTGCTTTAATTTTTAAAGTTCACATTGACGCTGCTTTTAACACCTCACAAGGAAGTTCCCCGTGTTTGGGGTCCCTTCCTGCTTAACAGCTGACCCTTCAGAGACGTAAAGGAAGCCAAGAAAATGGTTGGGTCTTTAACTCACTTCCACATTGTGATTCATAAATTTGATAAATTATATTTGGACAAGCTCAGATCATCATATGTCTCATGTTCTTTAAAGTCAGACTTTGTAAGACTCTCTACCTTATATGCTAGGGACCTTGCATGACAGCAATAGAAACATTAGTGACTGTTGAAAATGCCATTTAACAACAGCAAAAAAACTAAAAATCTTTATGAAAGGTAATAAAAGTTAATTTTCACAGACACTTTTCAAAATTAAACAGTTGAGACACCTTACATTTTCCTCATAATTCTAAAAATAATTAGATCACAATGTGGATTAATTTCTTGTCACATTTAATTTCTTAGACAAAAACTGTTTAAAAAAAATCCCCGAATGAAACCATTCAGACAATGCTGCCCCATCACCCTCCTTCTTCCCCCTGCATTTTTCTCTATAAAGATAAAGATTAGGCCGGCTAGAACTAGGATTGCAAACCAAGATGGGTTTTTTTTTCATCTGGTAGCTCATTTTCTTTAGAGAAAAGGTCATTAAACAATCAAACTTTTGATTAAGAAAGAAATCCTCACATTGACTCCTTATGATATTTTGGGTAATAGACTTGACTTGCTCAAAAATCTTGTTTTCAAGAGCCCCAAGTGGAAAAACATTATAGTATCCTGGCAGCCATAATGAGCTCTTAAACCATAGTACCCTAGTGGTCATTTAGAAAGGCCCGGGTTCTGATCCCAGCTCCACCATCCACTCCCTGGTGACTAAGTGCCCCCGCTCCTCTGAGCCTTGGTTTCTGCGCCTGTAAATGTGAGATACTAGCACCTCCTTGTCGGTTGCTGTGAGGTGAAATGAGACGATCATTGTAAAGCGTGTAGCACAGGTCAGTGTCCAGTCTACTTAAGAAAACCACCCTGAGGATGCCAGCTTGACTTTCAGGACAGGACAAAACGTTGACCACTTGGCATCAAATGAAGACTTCGAGGTAATGAAATGGCTTTGAAACAGAGAAGGATTCAGACTTTGGGGGGCCCTTTGAACTCCAGGCTCGGTGGGGGGGGGAGGTTACGGGACACTTCAGACTCAAGCAGGTGGTGACAGTTTCAGAGTCGTCTCCTGTATTTCCTGGGAACTGTGTGACCCTTGACCCCTGCCCCTGGCCTCTCATCTGTGTGGAGATGCTCCTCCCAACAGGGCCCTGGTTGGAGGCAAGAGTGAGGAGCCTGTGTGGGGGCCTGGTGCTGAGGGGCACCCGGGGAAAGCCTCAGCAGCTTGCAGTGGGCAGCGCAGGGCTGGGGTGGGGTGGTCGGGAGGCAGGCATCACCTGGGAGGACGTCCAGCCTTATCACGGACCGAAGTTGGGAGCTGGGGGTAAAGGCAGAAGCCTGGGCCCCTCGAGCCTGAAGGGGAGAAAGGGTTTCATACCCGCTCACTCCTTGTCCACCCCCCTCCTCGCCTCCCCTGCTTGGGCCACCGCGCCTTCCTTTATGGCCACCAGGCCCCATGCAGGCTGGTGCAGCCTGGGCCTGGAGCCAGGCGCCAGGGTCCGGACCCCTGCTCTGCCTCTGGTTGCCACTCACAGATCACGAACCCTTTGATTCTCCATTTACTTATCTGTAGGAGAGGATGAATGCATACCATTGATTCTACAGACAGGTGCGAAAGATTAAACAAAGTTCTCAGTAAGCACTAGCTCTTCTAAAACTTTGAGAGACAGTGATTTCCTGATGTACAGGGTGCGCCAGGCAGGCGTGGAAGTAGGAGGCTCAGCAGTGAGGGAAGCCACCCCACTGTCCTCCAGGAGAAAGGACAGTTCCATTCAGTTCAGTCACTGAGTCATGTCCGACACTTTGCGACCCCATGAACTGCGCATGCCAGGCCTCCCTGTCCATCATCAACTCCCAGAGTTTATTCAGACTTACGTCCATCAAGTTGGTGATGCCATCCAACCATTTCATCCTCTGTCGTCCCCTTCTCCTCCTGCCTTCAATCTTTCCCAGCATCAGGGTCTTTTCAAGTGAGTCAGCTCTTGATATCAGGTGGCCAAAGTATTGGAGCTTCAGCATCAGTCCTTCCAATGATTATCCAGGACTGATTTCCTTTAGTTTTGACTGGTTTGATCTCCTTGAAGTTGAAAGGACTCTCAAGAGTCTTCTCCAACACCACAGTTCAAAAGCATCAATTCTTTGGCGCTCAGCTTTCTTTATAGTCCAAGTCTCACATCCATACATGACTACTGGAAAAACCTTAGCCTTGACTAGATGGACCTTTGTTGGCAAAGTAGTGTCTCTGCTCAGATCTCAATCAACAGCGATGTGGAGAGGAGGTGCGTGGAGCTGCGCGAGTATATTAGGAAGGGCTGGGAGGGCTTCCTGTAGAGCGTGACGACTTGTGCATGTGAATCCAGGAGGGAGGCCTGGCCCAGCATTAGCTGGACCAGAACTTTTATCTACTTTATGAAGGGAGTGTCCATCAGGGTAGACATGCCTAGACATTCCCAGTGAAAATGGGGGTGTTCTGGGAAATGATACTGATGAGGCCACAGTGCAAGGATGACTCCTCCATAGTAGATCTAAGCTAGGAATATTCTGGTTGCTACGTGAGGGTGAACCAGAGAGTGGAAGGATTCTTCTGGTGACAATCGAGAGCTATAAATTCAGCATTAACCTGCGGCTACCACATGCTTGGTGCAAAGGCTTCACTGTCCCACATTGATGGTCCCCTCGCCCAGTCCACGTCAACCAGTCTCCCCACCAGGCAGCCCGTGTCTCAGGGGATCCACTCGCTGTTTCTTAGACCTGTGGAAACGCCCTGGTCTCTGTAGCTTAGATGGCACTGTGTCCTCTCCGGACACTTCCCAAACTCTCCTTTGTTGCTCAGTTATGTCTGACCTTTGCAACCCCATGGGCTGAGCATGCCAGGCCTCCCTGTCCATCACCAACTCCTGGAGTTTGTTCAAACTCAAGGTCCATCAAGTTGGTGAACTCTCCTTACCCAAAGCAGAACTGGCTGCTGGATGGTCTGCCTCCTCTGCCAGCCCTCCCCTTGTCCGGCTGCCTCAGCAGGCCAGGGCCAGTGGAGGCCAGGAGATATCTCCTTGCATTCCTTGTGCCTGGGAATACAGAGCACTCAATTAATTTCTGCAAAGTGACTTGACTCTCTTTGACCATTCCTGTATCTCCAATACTGTGTAACGTAAAGCCCGAGTTTTCTTTTTCTTTTTTTTAAAGATGATTTTTAGGAAGAAAATACCTTCTGTCATATTACCTCCTTCTGGTAAGACTGGCTTCTAAATGTTTAATTTGGTAACATATTTTCCTTATCCTAAACCCTCCCCTTGTCTGAACTCTGAATACATTCTTGGCACTTTGTAGAGGTCAAACTCTTCCCATCTATGTACGTGTGTAGACGGAGGCATAGAAAAGCCCAAAGGATCTTTAGAACAGTTTGACTCACTTCGGAATGATTTTTGAGATTTTTTGCAGGGTCAGCCATCTGGCCCCCTGGTACCATGGGCAGTCTGGTGTCTCCCAGCCTCCCAGCCCCTCTTTTAGCTGGGGGACCACTTGCTCCTGTGGTCACGTCCAGCCCCCAGCCCCTCGAGCCCACCTCCCCTCGAGCCCACCTCTGGATGGTTACAGCGGATGGAGCAAAGGGGTCGGGCATGGAGGATGGAGAAGGAAGGGAAGGGGCTCCTAGGGGCGGGGCATCAGGGCGTCTGGGGGTGGGGGACCGCTGGACTCAGGAGGTGCGAGCAGGACCACTCCCCTCCGGGTGGTGACATTTGAGGATGGAGAAGGAGGGGAGGCGCCCCAGCCCTGCACCCCGTGTCCAGGCCTGACTGTCGTGGGGCGCCCCAGCCCTGCACCCCGTGTCCAGGCCTGACTGTCGTGGGGCGCCCCAGCCCTGCACCCCGTGTCCAGGCCTGACTGTCGTGGGGCGCCCCAGCCCTGCACCCCGTGTCCAGGCCTGACTGTCGTGGGGCGCCCCAGCCCTGCACCCCGTGTCCAGGCCTGACTGTCGTGGGGCGCCCCAGCCCTGCACCCCGTGTCCAGGCCTGACTGTCGTGGGGCGCCCCAGCCCTGCACCCCGTGTCCAGGCCTGACTGTCGTGGGGCGCCCCAGCCCTGCACCCCGTGTCCAGGCCTGACTGTCGTGGGGCGCCCCAGCCCTGCACCCCGTGTCCAGGCCTGACTGTCGTGGGGCGCCCCAGCCCTGCACCCCGTGTCCAGGCCTGACTGTCGTGGGGCGCCCCAGCCCTGCACCCCGTGTCCAGGCCTGACTGTCGTGGGGCGCCCCAGCCCTGCACCCCGTGTCCAGGCCTGACTGTCGTGGGGCGCCCCAGCCCTGCACCCCGTGTCCAGGCCTGACTGTCGTGGGGCGCCCCAGCCCTGCACCCCGTGTCCAGGCCTGACTGTCGTGGGGCGCCCCAGCCCTGCACCCCGTGTCCAGGCCTGACTGTCGTGGGGCGCCCCAGCCCTGCACCCCGTGTCCAGGCCTGACTGTCGTGGGGCGCCCCAGCCCTGCACCCCGTGTCCAGGCCTGACTGTCGTGGGGCGCCCCAGCCCTGCACCCCGTGTCCAGGCCTGACTGTCGTGGGGCGCCCCAGCCCTGCACCCCGTGTCCAGGCCTGACTGTCGTGGGGCGCCCCAGCCCTGCACCCCGTGTCCAGGCCTGACTGTCGTGGGGCGCCCCAGCCCTGCACCCCGTGTCCAGGCCTGACTGTCGTGGGGCGCCCCAGCCCTGCACCCCGTGTCCAGGCCTGACTGTCGTGGGGCGCCCCAGCCCTGCACCCCGTGTCCAGGCCTGACTGTCGCGAGGCCTCAGAGGGAAGAGCACATCAGAGGTGGACTCTTCTCCCAGCCCAGCAGCAGCGAAGACTGGAGATTCTTTTCTTTTTTTTAAACTGAGGGTGGGAATGCAAACTGGTACAGCCTCTATGGAGAACAGTGTGGAGGTTCCAAAAACACTGGGAACAGAACTGCCATGCGACTCAGCAATCCCACAGCTGGCCATACACCCCGAGGAAACCAGAATGGAAAAACTGGAGATTCTACAAGACCTGCTAAGCAGCAGGAAACAGCGCCAGCCAGGCTCTGGAGGGGAGGGAGGTTAATAGTGTGGTGCCTTTAGGGGTCCGTTTGGGGACCGCTGTTATTTAATGTGTTTATTATTGATTCAGAGGAGCGAGTGGATAGTAAGTTAGTGAAGGCTGCGGAGGGCACCAAGTTATTTCACTTAGTAAACACTGCGGAGACTTGTGGAGAATTCAGGAAGGATTTTCCTTGGAGTTAAAAGAAATTAGAAACGAATACGTCTTGTTAGAGGATGTACTCCATCCCAGTGGGCCAGCATGGATTGGTTGCCAACAATAGAAAATATTTCCCAGAGTTTAATTCAACCTCAATTTTCAAATGCCCAAGTGTGTTCACCTTCCCCCTCAGGAACATGGAAATTCGGTTTCCTCTCTAATGCCTGTCTCAAGTTTCATTTTAAAAATTCTGTCTATTACTCCTCACAGCTCTAGCAGGGGGGTGGGTGTGCCTTGCTGGATTCTCAGTATTTTACCTCCTACACAGCACGATAAAAGTGGACCCTTGACATTCCTCCTAGCCATTTCTGCTCAAAAGTATTTCTTTTATCTTTTCTTTAGCCATTTTGCCATTATTCACTTTTCTTGGTCCCCAGATCTCGGTAGCTACTCCACCTCCTAATTTTCCTTTCAGGCCCCCAAAGTAGTCTGGTTCCAGGCCTGGCAGGTTGTCCTGATGGCCCCATTTCTTCCAGCTCCAGAGGAAGAAATTATGGAAAATTTATACAAATATGTATTTATGCAAATATTTGTTTATATATCTGTCCAATAAAATGGCCTGTGGTTGAAGCTCAAAGTCCTAGAAACCGAGTGAGTATATTGAAAATTCATTTCCAACTTGCCTTCTAGGTTCTCAAGTTCCAAGTATTTTTCTAGCTCTTTCTGTGTATTGACTACTATCCCCCAGTGAACTGGTTTACAGTTTTTGATTCTCAGAGCAGGGATCTCTAGGCCCCAGTGAGGTTGCATAGAGTATTTCTGGTTGTTTAAAATATTCTTGAACATGTTGATGGATAGAGCAGCTTTGATGAGATGTGGCTCTTAAAATGAAAGACATTTTTTAAAAATTTGACACAGTAGATTGTTTGACTACATTAGGAACATGGGTAAACATGATTTGAGGAAGAGAATGAAGTGTAATGGACAATGCCCGCCAAGGCAATGAAGGAGACTCTAACTTTTTACCCTATTTTCAATCAGTTTTTTCCCATTTCGTAGAATCTTCCTATTTGCCCTCCCTTCTCCTGCCCTTGTGTATAATCACTTACTGAATTGCCTACTCCACAGTGTAGACAAGGAAGAGACGGCACTGGAGAAGCTGCATGGAAAAAATCTTCCAAGTATGTTATCATTTAGAGACTTTCTATAAAGCTTTAATTCTAGCAAAGCAGGCTTCTACTTGGAGGTCTCCTTGTATTGCCTGCTCTTGTCTGAGAGGAAATTTTGTCTTCCCAGCCCAGGGTAAATACATGGATCATCAGAGAAGGTTAAAGCCAGAGAAATCTTAAAGGTCATTTCATTTTTTGTATGCTTTTAAAATCATTTATTAGTTTTCATATTACAATTATTTTCCCCAAGCACAAGTTGGTACATGTATGATTTGCAGAAAATCTAACCCAGATTTCAGTTTAAGCAATTATAGATGGTTTCCAATCTATGATGGTTTTTGATTTTATGATGGTGCACAGTTAATAAGCATCTGTTAAAGACAACATCACATTTTGAATTTTGCTCTTTTCCATGGTGTCTGAGGACAGAGGGAACAAAACTCGCCCACTGCACTGAGGAGGTACCTTGAGACTGAAGAATGGGGCAGGCAGCTCCCAGTAATCAGTGGATCCCTTTATTACATGGTGACTTACAGAGTAGAATCAGGTGGATGGTGAACAGAGCTGTACTTCACATCTCCGAGGGGCATTGTGACAATTGTGTAGTTAACCTAGGCTGTGGGGGAATGTGCTTGCAGGCAGCAGGTGCATTCCTAAGTCAAGATTTATAATGGAGACTCGTCTCATGGGTGCCAGGAATATATCAGCGAAGGTCTTAAAGGTCATTTTAACTAACCCTTTGGTTCCTCAGTGCTGGAATGGAGAAGCACAGGTTTAAACTCCCTGCTTGAATGGGTGAAACAAGTCCAGCAACTCATTCTTGAGTCGGGGAATCAAGAACAAATTTGACACATGGGAATTAAAAAATGACCAGCTTTTAAATACTTGCAGTAGTACAACTGTAAGTGGAACTTGCACGTTTGGTTAAAGTGTGCAGCAAGAGACCTCAAGTCATTTACGTCTCTTACCACGTCAGTTCTTTTCTCCCTGGAAGCATACCTTCTCTCTCTCTTTTTAATTTAATTTTATTTTGGAGTATAGTTGATTAACAGTGTTGTGTTCGAGTGCACAACAAAATGATCGCTATACACACACACTTATCTGTTCTTTTTGAATTCTTTCCCCATTTAGGTTATTAAAGAATATTGAGCAGAGGTTCCTGTGCCATACAATAGGTACTTGTTGAGTACCTTTTTTAAATATAGTAGTGTGCATATGTCAGTCCCAAACTTCCAATCTGTCCCTTCTCCCCTCCTTTCCCCTTGGTAACCGTTAAGTTCATTCTATAAGACTGTGAGTCTCTTTCTGGTTTGTAAATAAGTTCATTTGCATCATTTGTTAAATACTTCACATATAAGTCATATCATACGATATTTATCTTTCTCTGACTTACTTCACTCAGCATGAAAATCTCTAGGTTCATCCGTGTTGCTTCAAATGGCACTATTCCATTATTTTTAGTGGCTGAGTAATATGTCCTTGCATATAGGCACCACAGCCTCTTTATCCATTCATCTGTTGATGGCCATTGAGGTCGCTTCTCTGTCTTGGGAGTTGATGATGGACAGGGAGGCCTGGCGTGCTGCGATTCATGGGGTCGCAAAGAGTCGACACGACCGAGCGACTGAACTGAGCCGAACTATGTCTTGGCTATTGTAAATATTGTTGCAGTGGACAGTGGGGTGCATTTGTCTTTGCAAATTATGGTTTTCTCAGGTATGTGCCTAAGAGTGGGATTGCTGGGTCATATGGTAGTTCTACTTTTAGTTTTTTAAGGAACTTCCATACTGTTCTCTGTTGTGACTTCACCAGTTTACATTCTCACCAACAGATAGAAGGGTTCCCTTTCCTCCACACTCTCTCCGGCATTTATTATTCGTAGACTTTTTGACGATGCCCACTTCTGACTGGTGTGAGGTGATGGTGCGTTTTAATTTCGATTTGCATTTCTCTAATAAATAGTAACGTTGAACGTCTTTTCATGTGCCTCTTGCCATCTGTCTGTCTTCTTTGGAGAAGTGTCTGTTGAGGTCTTCTGCTCATTTTTTGATTGCATTTGCTTTTTACAAACAGGCACTTGAGCTGTTTGTGAATTTTGAAGATTAATCCCTTGTTGGTCACATTGTTTGTAAATGTTTTCTCCCATTCTGTGGGTTGTCTTTTCCTTTTGTTTCCTTCTCGATCTGAGTGTGTAGGTTTGCTAAGTCACTTCAGTCGTGTCCGACTCTGTGCGATCCCATAGACGGCAGCCCATCAGGCTCCCCCGTCCCTGGGATTCTCCAGGCAAGAACACTGGAGTGGGTTGCCATTTCCTTCTCCAATGCATGAAAGCGAAAGGTGAAAGTGAAGTCGCTCAGTCAGGTCCGACTTAGCGACCCCATGGACTGCAGCCTACCAGGCTCCTCCATCCATGGGATTTTCCAGGCAAGAGTACTGGAGTGGGGTGCCATTGCCTTCTCCGGTGTAGGTTTAGGAGGGGACATATGAGGAGCTTTGTGGGAAGCATAGGGGACTAGCCCAGCCAGCTGGCTCAGCCTAATCAACAAGGGTGATTATGGGGTAAGACGTCACATCAGGTCATTCTCACATCAAAAGTGAATGAAATTAAAAAGCCATTGTGAAGAGTAAGTTTGGTGATGGGTTAATAATAGAAAATGTGTCTTCTTATCTGCTGAAGTACTTCCCAGTTTCCATCTCAGTGTCTGTCTCTGTAGGAAACATCTGCTAGCTGCTATGACATGCTTCTCCTATCCAGGACCGAGGTCCTCACTCCTCCGGCTAGTGGGAGTGCGGGCTGAGGCGCTGGCTGACCACTGTCCTCTGCCTCAAGCCAGGAACTAGCTCAGGCTGGAGAGAGCTGCCTTGCCCCAAGCCACATCCCGAGATGACTTATCCTGAGAGCGCTCCCCAGTAAACTCCCTCCACGCCACTTCTCACAGAGTCTGCTTCCCGGGGAACCTGACCAAGGCAGATGTTTAGGACAGACACTTCATCCCCACTATAAAAGCATAGGACTGGAAGCTCAGATCAGCCAAGCATTCATCTCTGCCACGCCAATCAACACCATCAGCATCCCTGAAACACTTTTAAGACACTTGTATGCCCAGGGTCATACCCAGCTCTATCGACTCTGGGCTGTAGTTCTCAGTGAACATGTTTTGAAAAGCTTCCCAGGTGACTCTGAGGGATGTCCTTGTTTGAGAATACCCGGGAAGAAATACCCAGTGTTTCTTATGCGTTATTTCCCACCCCACCCCCCAGCACCTAAGACAATGCCTGACCTCTGACAGCACTCCATAAATGCTAAGTTAATGAATGGATTCCCCAAAGTCACAGAGTGGCTCATCGCAAAGCCCTGGGACTCGTGACCCATTGCTTCCAGTGCTGGAAGGTTTTCCTTCTTTTTTTTTTTTTTTAACCACACTGTCTTAGCAATATCTTAATCATAACTGCTTTGGCAATTGTTTGTTGAACTTAAAATTCCTCTTGGCCATGGCAACAAAAATAAAACCACACAGGAAGCTGCATACTAATGGGCTCTGTTAATGATTTGACCACCAAATTATATCATACCCTCTCCACTGCCATCCCCCACTGAAGAGTCAACAAGCTGGAAAGATGATGGATACGCATATTAGTCTCTGGTAGTAATGACGCATCCATTATAACAGCAACAGCAACTGCAACGGGGATTATGTGCTTGGTGAAAACATCTCCAGCGCCTTGTAAACACCTCAACCTTCTGGAAGCCCCCCTGTGGGCCTATTTACTGTCTCTACGATGCAAGGTAGCTACCGGCTAATTATACACAACTGGCTTGGTTAATCCTGTATAATAATAATTAAAAACAATTCATACATTTTTTTTCTTTTTCTCTCTTTATTAACTTTAAACTTTTAAAAGCCTCCAAGGTCCCTGTAGAATCAAAAGCTTATTAAAATATCAAGACACGCGAGCCTTTTCAAGTGCATATTATTACATTTGTTTTTGCTAACATGACAAGGCCCGAAAGAAACTCAGCAGACTTTTGTAGATCAAAACAAAGGCAGTTGTGAGAGAAACTGGAGCGCCTGTGCAATGTCACCCAGAGTCATAAAGAAAACAGCCGGCCCCAGGAGCCTGCCTCTGCAGCAGGCCAGGTGGCTGGGGCCGTCAGGGGACAGGACTGGCATCTGGGAGAGCATCCCAGCTCACTGCCAGGATCCCACGGCCTGTGGGGACCATCCCCGGGGAGGCCTCCTGGGCTCCGGGGGCTTCCGGCCACCTTGGCTACCTGACCGTGGAGCCCTGGAGTCAGATCCAGCCTGTGCAAGAGAGGCTGCTGCAAAGTCCCAGTGAACAGGGAGGCCGCTGCTTGACCCATGGGGAAATGAAAAGGTGGGTTGCATCCATAAGCCCACATGCACGTCCTGGGGCCGTTGATGAGATGAACGTGCTCCAGCCTCCCACGGCCTGTTCTCCAGGCCACAGGCTCCCCTTCCTTGATTCTCTTCCCCTTTGGAAACCGCCCTTTGCCTTATTTCACCTCCATGGAGGCTTGGGAGCTGGGGGTTGGGGCTAAGTTGTGTTCTCAGTGTGACTGATTGGGTTGCTGGCCTCCCTGGGGTGGCCTGGGGCCCCAAAGACTCTTGGCTTAGCCCAGGTAAGACCAATTACTAACTCCTGAAGTGACCCCCCTTATTCCCCAACCAAGAAAGAAGTGCGTATGTTCTGTGAAGTACCTAAGCATTAGAGGGAGAGGGTTGGAGCTGTGGAGAAGGGAGAGATTCCCTTGCTTATCCAAACTCACTAATTAGCACTAAGTAATTTTAATTGGTTTCAAGAAGCAGACGAGAGTATGAATCCACACAGGCCATACACAGGCAATTGCTATTCTTACCCGAGCAGTGATGTTATCTATCTGAGCACCTTCTGGGGTCAGGCCCTGTGCTGGGTGTTTTACAAACAGTAACCTCCCACTCGAGGCAGGGAACCGTATGTAGCTCAAATCCACATCCCCAGTATAGCAGTTATGCTTAGTACATGTTTATTAAATGGATTAACTCACTTATAGTCCTCACAGTAACTTCAAGGAGGCATTAAAAGTCCCATTTAGCAGATGCAGAAAGTGAGGCTTGGCAGTTTGCCCAGGGCCCCGCTTCAGTGACTTTCTTCCCTTGGGTCTCACATCACCACCCTCTCTGGGTTTTTGTCCCCTTCCTCCTTTACCCATCCCTCCTCTTCTGCCTGACCTCTTCATTTTGGAGTATCTTCTTTTCTAAATGTGCTCCATTGGAAATCTCACTGAACCCCGTGGCTTGAAATACTGACAACTCCTTCCTTTCTATTTCTAGCCCAGACGTCTCCCACACTCCAGACTTGGATCTCCAACTGCGGTGCGGCATCTCTTCATCTCCATTTGGAGGTCTTTGAGATATTTCAATCTCAGTGTGTTGAAAATTAAAGTCCTGATTCTCCTCCACCAGCTTTACTTTGCGTGATGCCCTCCCCAACCCAGGGATGGCAGCTCCACCCTTCCTGTGACTCAGGCCAAAAACAGAGGCATCTTCCCTGGCTCTGCTCCTTCTCTTGTACCCTGTCCACCCTCTGTCCTCAGCTCTTTAATACTGACCCTCTGGTCTGAGCCTTCAGTATCTCTTGCCTGAATTATTATAGCAGCTACTGCTCTCCCTGCATCTAGCCTTGCCCCCCACCCCCTCAATACTGCAGCTCGATCATGCCAGTCCTTTGCTCACAATCCTACAATATACAACATTTAATCCCCAAATTCAAAATCTTTCAAAAGCCTACAGTGTCCAACATGACCTACCACCCTCCCTTAGCTGCTAGATCATTTTTAAGTTCTCCCCTGATGCCTTCAACCCTAGCCATCCCACCTCCCACCTTTGTTCTGGCTGCTCCCCCTACCTAAAATACACTTCATCCAGAAATTCCCAAGGCTAACTCACACGCCTTAACTCCTAGTGCAGATCCCACTTTCTCAGCGATGCCGCCAGGACAGGGCAGCTTAGTCAACAAGTACGGAAGTTGGGAGTGTATAGGAATTTTTTTATAGCAGCTTGTCATTGTCGCGATGTCCTTGTATGGGGTCTCTTGAGAGAACATCGGGAAGCCCAGGTACTGTTGCTCTTGGGGGTGAGTCACATGTGTGTGCCAGCTTGCTCCCTAGTTCTGCACAGTAGAGCCAAACACCCACCACATATTGGAATATAAAAAGCTACTTCCCTGTCACAGTAAATTTGGGAAGAACTGACTGTTCCAGAGAGTACATGAGTGTCAGGGAGACGGTTCAGTGTTATGCTAGGACTTCAGGCTGGGAAAGAATTTTCTCTGTTGTCTCCAGATGACCTGACAAGGTGACTTTCAAGCACCTACAGGCTTCTTCTTCTCTCACTTTATCCTAGACTTTTATTCTCATTTTCCCCTGGAGGGTTGTATGTGATCCACTCGGTTAACTTGGAGAGAGGAAGGGGAGAGATAGAGCTGGGGAGACAAAGAACACAGCTGCTGAGCTTGACAGCTGCTGCCTCTGTTACTGAAACTGGGAATTAACCGAATTGGAGAGATTGGATGGAATTAGCAAGCTGTTGGATGGATCTCCTGGGACCTGCCTCCCTTTGAGCTGATGGGGATGGGGGGTCAGGGGGAGGAGGACTGGGGTAGGAAGCTCCCTGAAGACCCCGTGGGTGAGTGCTCAGCCCAGTTCAGCCTGAGCAGCAACAGCCCCCCGCCAGTGAACTCAGCGGGCTCAGTCTCCCCAGCTTTGCCCCCTTCTCAGACTCTGCAGCTTCCTTCCCCCACCGCGGACGTTTTCTGCCTTGCCTTTCTATCACCTGTGGTAAAGCAGTTATCTTGATCAGGGAAGCATGAAGGGCTCTGACATTTTAATTATCGTCTGTCTCCTTGAACAACACGAATAAGAGGAAAAACAAATCCCCTAAGAGCCACCCGCTGGAGGGCTTTGCCAGGCCTCGTTTTACCCCACCCCTCGTTGTATGCAGCTAAGTAGAGTCCAGGCCAAGAGTCACAGAAAGAAGGAGGACGAGGGAAACGCAAGGCCGTGTGGGGCCTGCGGAGCAGACCTGAGATGGCCCGGGAGGCTGGGCGCACTGGCGTGACGAGCGAGCCTCACCTCGGCCCCCTTGTCGGGCGTGGGTGCGGGTGCAAGCAAGTCGCGTGCTCTCTCTGCCTCTGCTTCCTGAGCAGGTCAGCGTGCAGACCGCAGGCAGAGGGCAGCAGGTGCTTTTAGTGGGCCGTGCTTACCTGCATCTTACGAGTGTTCGAACATCTTTTACTCTCTTCCTCTCTCCGTGTGGCCCCAGAATTATGCTCCCTTTCTCCTCCCAAGAGTTTCTACAGCCTCATCCCTGGGACTATCATGTTATACTGCGAAGGGACATTAAGGTACAGATGAAATTACGATGGCTAGTCACCAGTTCAGTTCAGTTCTGTCCCTTGGTCATGTCTGACTCTCCGCGACCCCATGGACTGCAGCATGCCAGGCCTCCCTGTCCATCACCAACTCCCAGAGTTACTCAAACATGCCCATCAAGTCAGTGGTGCCATCCACCCATCTCATCCTCTGTCATCCGCTTCTCCTCCTGCCTTCAATCTTTCCCAGCATCAGCTCTTCGCATGAGGTGGCCAAAGAATTGGAGTTTCAGCTTCAGCATCAGTCCTTCCAATGAATATTCAAGACTGATCTCCTTTAGGATGGACTGGTTGGATCTTCTTGCAGTCCAGGGACTCTCAAGAGTCTTCTCCAACACCACAGTTCAAAAGCATCAGTTCTTCGGTGCTCAGCTTTCTTCACAGTCCAGCTCTCACATCCATACATGACCACAGGAAAAACCATAGCCTTGGCTAGTCACCAAGGGTCATCACAAGTGGTAGAGGGAGGCAGGAGAGGTCAGAGGGGTGCAGTGTGAGGAGCCAACCCCCTGGGCTGCTTTGAAAATGATGGAGGGAAGTCACTGGGCGGCAAGGCACACAGGCAGGCCCAAGAGACCAGGAAAAGCCAGGAGAGGATTGTTTGTTTGTTAGTTTGTTTTCAGGATTCTTTCCCACAGCTTCCAGCAGGCATGTCCTGCCAACACCTTGCTTTCAGCCCCAGGAAGCCCATGTCAAACTTCTGGACTCCATAACTGTAAGATAATAAATTTGTGCTGTTTCAAGTCGCTGGATTCATGGTCATATGTTACAGCAGCAACAGGAAGCTGAAATGCATCTCACTCTGTCTGGTATAGAGCTGTGTGAAGGCCAGCTCTTATTTAATTGTCACTGGACATCCAGCACATGCTCACGGGGCCCCTGTTGTGTATTTAGCATTGTTCCAGGGTCTTTGGAAGAGGGGGAGGAACGCAGGACTCTGTTCACCGGGACTTACCATCTAATAGGAGAAAATAGACACATATGTATGAACTTCATGATACAAAGTGGATGACAAGCTGTAGGAAGGAAGGGGGTGTTCGCTATGGGGATACGGGTTTGAAGGGCTGGCTAGGATCTGGATATTTCACAGACTTGACATTCATATGAAAGAATTGTGCATGTTTCATGAGGTGCAGTTGAAAGAATGCAGGTGGTTTGACTTTCTGCCTTTATGACTGGCATAGAAAGACAGTAGTCGAACTGAAATTGCTTTCTAACTCTGTTGCTTCTCAACTGTCAACTCTAGGATACATGGCTTTATCCTCTTCATCTATAAAATGTGGAATATACCTGGATTTTATATTAAGACATGACCTATGAAAGCACTTTGTAACTATCAAAATACATAAAAATAAGCTTTCCCCCCTCTGATCTCTTTTGTAAAAGTTGGTAGCTTTTATTACCATCTTCAATAGTTAGGCATAAAACTGATGCTAGCAACTTTGGGCTTTATCCAGGGACTGTCAGATAAAGACTTTGGGGTGCTTTTGGAAAATTGTTAACTATAAACGAATAGCTCCTCTCCTAAATGCAAGACGTCTCTGTAAACACCAGAACAGGGTAGCTTCTGGAAGAGAACTTTGGGGAAGTTAGAACTATATTCAATATCCTATAATAAACCATATGGAAAAGAATGTCTATATATGTATAACTGAATCACAGCAGAAATTAACACAACATTCTTAATCAACTATACTTCAATATCATATCCCTAAAAATGAAAGAAACCATTTGCTTAGGATCACAGGGTAAGTGGCGTACAGTACAAAGCCGGAAAAGGCAAGGTTCACGATTCTGTCTAGTTCTAAGGGACCCACTTCCTGAGTTCTGGGATTTCAGGACAACGTCCACTGTACATAAAAGCTCTCTGGGAGGTGCATGCACATATCCAGTATTAGAAGATCGCGTGGGTTTTGACAAGGAAGTACCCAGGAATCCCCAGGGACTCGACTGTAAGATAGGGTCTAGTCTGACATTATTTCTAATTTTCCCTAGTCTGAGACCATCCAGCTCCACAGACCAGCAGTCATCCTCTGACCTTCCCAGGGATCCCAGCCCACCCTGTAAGGTCATCACAAGGACCAAATGAGCTGGGGCTGCAGAAAAGCTTTGCAAGCTGGAAAACAAGGCCTCTCAAAGCGTGATTTCAAACCAGCAGCAGCAGCGTGACCTGATAGAAGTGCGGATCCTCGGGGTTTCCACCCCACACCACTGAGCTGGCAACTCTGGGGCTGGGATCTAGCTCTCTGTGCTTCAGTAAGCCCTCCAGGGCATGCCGGTGCCTGCGGGTGGTTTCAGAACCACCTCTGCCCACTTGCAGGGCCTCCCTGGTGGCTCAGACAGTAAAGGCTCTGCTCCAATGAGCAAGACAGGTTCAATCACTGAGTCAGGAAGATTCCCTGCAGGAGAGCATGACAACCCACTCCAGTATTCCTGCCTGGAGAATCCCATGGACAGAGGAGCCTGGTGGGCTACAGTCCATGGGGTTGCAAAGAGTCAGACACAACTGAACCCTCACTCACTGCCCACTTACAGTGTTGCTTCTTTTCCTGTGTGTTTCCTGGGACTTCTAGCTTGGAATATGCGACTCTTCCCTCTTAGGAAAGGTAACAGTCCTGCTTTGCCTGGAACTGTCCTGGTTTTACCACTGGAAGTTTCTTGTTCCTAGAAAGCCCCTTACTTCCAGGACAATCAGGGTGTTTGGTCTCCCTGGAGATGATTTCTCTAATGCTGCCTGGAGCTCACTGCCTCCTCTCCAGCCGACTCCCATCCGCTTTCAGCACCACAGCCTGACTTCCAGCCTTCACCGAGCCTGTTCTTGCCTGTGGAATAGCATCTAGCCGGTGGAAGGCAAGAAATGAGCTTAGTACGAGGCCGTACTGATTCAGTATCAACTCGAGCCAGCCAGCCATGTTTCCTCGTTCATTTGTTTACTATGTCCATACAACAAACACTGGGCAAGATGTTGGGGTACATTGATTGAGACCTTGGCAATGTACTTACCCAGCTGTGTCTAAGCTTCCCCTCTGAAATTACAACAAAAAATCCTAGCAGCCTGTTCCCTGGACTGTGAGGATAAAATGAAGCCGTAGGTAAAAAGCGTGTACTTGGGTCCAGCACACTCGACAACGAGCGCTCCTTTTCACACCACGTCTCTGCTCTCCGGTTCCTCCTGCGGGGTCGCCACAGTCCAGCACTGGCCGTGTCACTCTGCAGCCCAGAGGGCCCTCAGTGTTTATGTATCGCAGTGCCCGCCCCTCGACCCTGCTCACCCGTCCTCCCTGTGGCCTCAGACTCACCGATCCCTAAATGCTTATCTGGTTTCTGTCTCTTCCTTTTGGGACCATATCCTCTGCCTTATTTGTCCTGTGGAAACCTCACAAAGGACTTTCGATGTCAGTTGCTCCAAGAAGCCCTTCTTGACCTTCTTAAGTGAACAAGGAATATGGCCCTTAATCTATCTCATCGTCTGTCTTTTCATGTCTTTGGGGGAATATGCGATGCTTATTCTAGTATGCTTCCAGGATCTGGCAGAGCATAGGGTGGGAATCACACTAACCTGTCATTGCAAGGTAACATGAAAAGTTCAGTGGCAGAGAAAGGTGCAGGGTCCCATGGACAGAGAAAGGACCCTAGGATCATCTTTAGAGGAGACACTGAAGGTCCTCATCCAGGCGCTCCTGGATGAGGGTGCCTAGCGCCAGGTAGAATTTTACCAGGTGAAATGCATCGGATCCCATGTTCCGGAAGGCCAGAAAGTGAAGTGAAGTCACTCAGTCGTGTCCGACTCTGTGTGACCCCCTTGGACTGTAGCCCCCCAGGCTCCTCCGTCCATAGGATTTCCCAGGCAAAAGTACTGGAGTGGGTTGCCATTCTCTTCTCCAGGGGATCTTCCTGACCCAGGAATCAAGCTCAGGTCTTCTGCATTGCAAGCAGACGCTTTACCATCTGAGCCACCAGGGAAGCCATAACCAACTCAAATGCCTACAGGTGTGAGGAAGGTAATGTGTCAGGGAGACAGGAATTTGTGAGCAGCCCTGCAGACAGAATGAGCACTGTTGAAAGTCTAAGGGAGGCAGGCCTCCAGCCCAGCGTTTCCTGGTGGACGTGCATGCCCGGCGTTGTCAACTTGTCCACTTTTGCAAGAGGAGCCATGACTTCTGATCAATTTCCCTCAAAGACATTCTTCCCCACCCACACTTGGGCCTCCATGGCTCCACTGCCTGCTTCCTTGGTGCTGGTTATGAGGATTGGTGTGGCTCTCTGCTGAGCTTCTAGAAGAATTTACCCTGAAGTAACAAGGAATTGTAGAAATACAGCAGATTCCATCACCAAAGGATGGTGAGTATGTCAATTTCCTTATTACATGTGATAATGTTAGATTTACTTCTTGCTTGTGCAAACGATGGGATGGTTTTAGTGATCCTGGTAGATGTACAAGGAATACACAATTTAAATGTGTGAATATTAAGATGAAGACCAGGCTAGAGGAATTCTTTTCTGAGCAATGCTGTGCATTAAAAAGTGGTACTATCTTTAGGACCTTCCATCCAAATGCAGAAGAATACACCTTCTTCTCAAGTGCACATGGGACATTCTCCAGGATGGACCATGTTTTGAGTCACAAATCAACCCTCAGTAAATTTAAGAAAATTGAAGTTGTATCAAGCATCTTCTCCAACCACAATGCTATTAGACTAGATATCAATTACAAGAAAGAAAAAACTGTAAGAAACACAAACACATAGAGATTAAACAACATGTTTCTAAATAACCAATAAGTTACTGAAGAAATCAAAAAATTTCTAGAAACAAATGACAATGAAAATATGACAACTCAAAACCTATGGGATGTGGCAAAAGCAGTTCTAAGAGGGAAGTTTATAGCAATACAATCCTACCTCAAGAAATAAGAAAAACATCAAACAGACAATCTAACTTTACACCTAAAGCAACTGGAAAAAGAAGAAGAAAGAAACCCCCAAAATTAGTAGAAGGAAAGAAATCATAAGAGCTGAGCAAAAAGAAATGAAAAAGAAATGAAAGAAACAAGAGTAAAGATTAATAAAACTAAAAATTTGAAAAACTAAATAAAACTGACACACACTTAGCCAGACTCATCAAGAAAAAAAGAGAAAAGAATCAGATCAACAAAATTAGAAATGAAAAAGAAGTTACAACAGACAATGCAGAAATACAAAGGAAGAGACTATTATGAACAACTATATGGCAACCTAGACAGCATATTGAAAAGCAGAGACATTACTTTGCCAACAAACGTCCGTCTAGTCAAAGCTATGGTTTTTTTCCAGTAGTCATGTATGGATGTGAGAGTTGGACTATAAAGAAAGCTGAGCGCCGAAGAATTGATGTTTTTGAGCTGTGGTGTTGGAGAAGACTCTTGAGAGTCCCTTGGACTGCAGGAGATCCAACCAGTCCATCCTAAAGGAGATCAGTCCTGTGTGTTCATTGGAAGGACTGATGATGAAGCTGAAACTCCAATCCTTTGGCCACCTGATGTGAATATCTGACTCATTTGAAAAGACCCTAATGCTGGGAAAGATTGGAGGCAGGAGGAGAAGGGGATGACAGAGGATGAGATGGTTGGATGGCATCACTGACTCAATGGACATGGGTTTGGGTAAACTCCGGGAGTTGGTGATGGACAGGGAGTCCTGGCGTGCTGTGGTTCATGGGGTCACAAAGAGTTGGACATGACTGAGCGACTGAACTGAATTGAACTGATATGGCAATAAAATAGATAACCTGGAAGAACTGGGCAGATTCTTAGAAAAGTTCAATCTTCCAAGACTGAACCAGGAAGAAATATAAATTATGAACAATCCAATCACAAGCCCTGAAATTGAAGTTGTGATAAAAAATCTCCCAAAACACAAAAGCCCAGGACCAGACGGCTTCACAGGAGAATTCTATCAAACATTTCGAGAAGAGCTAATGCCTATCCTTCTAAAACTCTTTCAAAAAATTGTATAAGAAGGAATACTTCCAAACTCATTCTATGAGACCATCATCACCCTGATACCAAAACCAAAGCAAACACACACACACACAAACTACAGACCAATATCACTGATGAAAATAGATGCAAAAATCCTCAACAGAGTTTTAGCAAACAGAATTCAGCAACACATCCAAAAGCTCATACACCATGATCAAATTGGGTTTATTCCAGGGATGCAAGGATTCTTCAACATACACAAATCAATCAATGTGATATACCATATTAACAAATTGAAAGATAAAAACCATATGACAATCTCAATAGATGCAGAAAAAGCCTTTGACAAAATTCAGCACCTATTTATGATTAAAACTCTTCAAAAAAAATGGGTGTAGAAGGAACCTGCCTCAACATAGTAAATGCCACATATGATAAGCCTACAGCAAACATTATTCTCAATGGTGAAAAACTGAAAGCATTCCCCTAAGATCAGGAACAAGACAAGGGTGTCCAGTTTCCCCACTATTTTTCAACATAGTTCTGGAAGTCCTAGCTACAGCAATCAGAGAAGAAAAAGAAATAAAAGGAGTCCAGATCAGGAAAGAAGAAGAAAATTTCTCACTATTTGCAAATGACATGACACTGTACATAGAAAGCCCTAAAGATAGTATCAGAAAATTACTGGAGATAATAAGTGAATTTAGCAAAGTTGCAGGATACAAAATCAATACACAAAAATCACTGTCATTTCTATATACTAACAATGAAAAATCAGAAAGAGCAATTAAGGAATCAATCCCATTCACCGCTGCAACAAAAAGAATTAAATATCTAGGAATAAAGTTATCTAAGGAGACAGAAGAACTGTATACAGAAAATTACAAGACAGTAATCAAAGCTGACATAAATGGATGGAAAGATATTCCATGTTCCTGGGTAGGAAGAATCAATACTGTGAAAATGACTATACTACCAAATGCAGTCTACAGATTTAATGCAATCCCTATCAAATTTACCAATGGCATTCTTCACAGAACTAGAACAAAAAAATCTCACAATTCATATGGAAAAGACTCCAAATAGCCAGAGCAGTCTTGAGAAAGAA
Organism: Aepyceros melampus; assembly: GCA_006408695.1. NCBI lineage: Eukaryota > Metazoa > Chordata > Mammalia > Artiodactyla > Bovidae > Aepyceros > Aepyceros melampus. The sequence continues at coordinate 431,625 of SJXQ01002629.1, forward strand.
GAATGGAGCTGGAGGAATCAACGTTCCTTACTTCAGATTAGACTACAAAGCTACAGTCATCGAGACAGTATGGTACTGGCACAAAAACAGAAATATAGACCAATAGAACAAGATAGAAAGCCCAGAAATAAATCCATGCACCTATGGGTATCTTATTTTGACAAAGGAGGCAAGAATATTCAATGGGGCAAAGAGCCTCTTCAATAAATAGTGCTGGGGAAACTGGACAGTTACATGTAAAAGAATGAAATTAGAACAGTTCCTAACACCATACACATAGATAAACTCAAAATGGATTAAAGGCCTAAATGTAAAACCAGAAACTATAAAATGCTTAGAGGAAAACATAGGCAAAACAGTCAATGACATAAATCAAAGCAAGATCCTCTATGACCCACTCTTAGAGTAATGGAAATAAAACAAAAGCAAACAAATGGAACCTGATTAAACTTAAAAGCTTTTGCACAGCAAAGGAAACTATAAGCAAGGTGAAAAGACAACCCTTAGAATGGGAGAAAATAGCAAATGAAACAAGTGAAAAAGGATTAATTTCCAAAATATACAAGCAGCGCATACAACTCAAATGCCAGCAAAACAAACAACCCAATCAAAAAGTGGGAAAAAGACCTAAACAGACATTTCTCCAAAGAAGACATACAGATGGCTAACAAACACATAAAAAGATGCTCAGCATCACTCATTATTAGACAAATGCAAATCAAAACTACAATGAGCTATCACCTCACACCAGTCAGAATCAGTTCAGTTCAGTTCAGTTGCTCAATCGTGTCCAACTCTTTGCGACCCCATGAATCACAGCACGCCAGGCCTCCCTGTCCATCACCAAATCCTGGAGCTCACTCAAACGCATGTCCATTGAGTTGCTGATGCCATCCAGCCCTCTCATCCTGTTGTCCCCTTCTCCTCCTGCCCCCAATCCCTCCCAGCATGAGGTGGCCAAAGTATTGGAGTTTCAGCTTCAGCATCAGTCCTTCCAATGAACACCCAGGACTGATCTCCTTTAGGATGGACTGGTTGGATCTTCTTGCAATCCAAAGGACTCTTAAGAGTCTTCTCCAACACCACAGTTCAAAAGCATCAATTCTTCGGCGCTCAGCTTTCCTCACAGTCCAACCTTCACATCCATACATGACCACTGGAAAAACCATATGGCTATCATCAAAAAGTCTACAAACAATAAATGCTGGAAAGGGCGTGGAGAGAGGGAACACTGTGGCACTGTTGGTGGGAATGTAAACTGATATAGCCACTATGGAAGATGGTATAGAGATTCCTTAAAAAACTAGGAATAAAACCACCATATGACCCAGCAACCCCACTCCTAGGCATATAACCTGAGGAAACCAAAATTGAAAGATACACATGTATCCCATTGTTCATTGTAGCACTATTTACAATAAACATGGAAGCAACCTAGATGACCTTCAACAGATGAATGGATAAAGAAGTTGTGGTACATATACACAGTGGAATATTACTCAGCCTTAAAAAGGAACACATTTGAGTCAGTTCTAATGACGTGGATGAACCTAGAACCTATTATACAGAGAGAACTGAGTCAGAAAGATAAGTATCATATTCTAACACATATATATGGAATCTAGAAAAATGGTACTGAAGAATTTATTTACAGGGCAACAATGGAGAAACAAACATAGAGAATAGACTCATGGGCATGGGGAGAGGGGAGGAGAGGGTGAGATGTATGGAAAGAGTAACAGGGAAACTTACATTCAGTTCAGTTCAGTCGGACACTCAGTTGTGTCCGACTCTTTGCGACCTCATGAATCGCAGCACACCAGGCCTCCCTGTCCATCACCATCTCCCGGAGTTCACCCAGACTCACGTCCATCGAGTCAGTGATGCCATCCAGCCAGCTCATCCTCTGTCATCCCCTTTTCCTCCTGCCCCCAATCCCTCCCAGCATCACGGTCTTTTCCAATGAGTCAACTGTTCGCATGAGGTGGCCAAAGTACTGGAGTTTCAGCTTTAGCATCATTCCCTCCAAAGAAATCCCAGGGCTGATCTCCTTCAGAATGGACTGGTTGGATCTCCTTGCAGTCCAAGGGACTCTCAAGAGTCTTCTCCAACACCACAGTTCAAAAGCATCAATTCTTCGGCGCTCAGCCTCCTTCACAGTCCAACACTCACATCCATACATGACCACTAGAAAAACCATAGCTTTGACTAGATGGACCTTTCTTGGCAAAGTAATGTCTCTTCTTTTCAATATGCTATCTAGGTTGGTCATAACTTTTGTTCCAAGGAGTAAGCGTCTTTTAATTTCATGGCTGCGGTCACCATCTGCAGTGATTTTACATTACCATATGTAAAATAGATAGCCAACAGGAATTTGCTGTATGTCTCAGGAAACTCAAACAGGGGCTCTGTATCAACCTAGAGGGGTGGCAGGGGGAGGGAATGGGAGGGAGGTTCTAAAGGGAGGGGTTATATGTATACCTATGGCTGATTCATGCTGAGGTTTGACAGAAAAACAACAAAATTCTGTAAAGAAATTATCCTTCAATAAAAAATAATTTTTAATAAAGGTGGTACTGCTGCTGTTGCTAAGTCATGTCAGTCGTGTCTGACTCTGTGTGACCTCATAGACGGCAGCCCACCAGGCTCCTCCGTCCCTGGGATTCTCCAGGCAAGAACACTGGAATGGGTTGCCATTTCCTTCTCCAATGCATGAAAGTGAAGTCTCTCAGTTGTCCGACTCTTGGCAACCCCATGGACTGCGGCCTACCAGGATCCTCCATCCATGGCATATTCCAGGCAAGAGTACTGGAGTGGGGTGCCATTGCCTTCTCCAAAAGGTGGTACTATTACCAACTCAAAGACAGAGCTATTGCTAAGATTGAATTTCTCAAATTTTCACCTTTAATCTTGCTTTGCTTCAAGAGGGACATTTTGGGAGAATTAAAACTTACTCTAAAATGTACCTTGCATGTACAAACACACATTCACAAACTTAAACATGTGTATGAAGAAGCCATGGGTTCTGTTTGCCTGAGATTATTTTCACCCTGTTATTTTGATTGGCTTGTCTTGCTTTCCAAGGTAACAATCAACACTCTATGTTCATTAAGTGATTAAAATGACTTCATAATAGAACTAGTACAATTTTCACCTTGATAGCTATGAATATTAATTAATGTAATTTTTGAAAGGTAATATGAAAATTTTTGTTCAAAAAATAGTACAAAAGGGTATTTATCCCCATGAAAATTTTAGGCTTTGTTGATTGAAATATCAGAAACCATGTAAGGTGTATAAAAATAAAAGTTGCTTTAAATTCTGGTCTGTTTATTGTTCTCAGCTAATTTGCTTCTCTACAGAGAATGCTACTGACAAAAAGGTGAAACTAGGCCAAGAAGCACTGTGGAAATTAATAAAAACCCAGAGTGCTCTTCTTAATAGAAAGTATCTTCTATGTGTCCGGATGTTCAAAAGTGAATAAATCCAGTGTTGCATAAAATGCTCCCATGCAGTCTTTAGCTTCATGAGAATTTCAGCATAGCAAATATTTTCTGATTATTTTAGTGAAATCATCACTTATGTATCGACTTTGAACTAGTTAACTCCTGGGTAGGAAAAAAAAAATGCAGATTTATTTTGAAGGACAGGAAAAAAGCCAAACCAGTTGCAAGCCACAATTACTTCTTTCCAGTTCTGAAAGATTTTTCAGCTTTTTAAGAAAAGAGAATTAGCATAAAGTATTTCCTGGGCAAATCTTACGGCTGAAAACTGAAGAAAATTGAAATAATGGCCCCCGTGTTTGGCTTCCTTCCTCCATAACTGAAAACTCTTCCATATGTTCGCTGTCTTTCCCCTCCTCACCCTGTACTCAATCTCTTTTTGATTTCCGGAATGGCTGATCTCGTTTTCCTGTTTCTCTGTTTCGGCACTATTATTTGAGAACAGCAGGGCGTCCGCGGGAATCGCTCTCGATGAAGCCGAATCTTTCTCCTTGTTGGCATGTTGGGTCCTTGTGTCAGTGATGGGAACAGTAGAATCTCAGGAGTTCCAGCTATTTACAAGGCTACAATGTGCGTTTTGTCATTTCGCATCCTGAGGTCTAAATCCCTCTTCAGATTTCAAACGAGTGAAAAAAAAAGAAAAAAAGAGCCAGTTCTTTGGCTGTGGGCAGCAACAAATGTGGCTGCATGCAGGAGATAGCGCCAGACCCATGCAGGGCCAGACCTCGGCAGGGCCGCTAATCACCGTTAGCAATAAGGCGTTGACCGTGGCTTCTTCGGGCTTAGCAACACGGACATGCCATCCGGCAAGTTGAGTACAGGGAGGTGACCGTGCCTGAGCACCTGGCCCCAATTAGAGTGTGTTAAGGGGCATCTGGGAACCACATTGAACGGACTTGCCTCATACCAAGGATAATTTAACGCTGAGATGCGTGTGAACTCTTTATTTCACCCCGAATCAGGACATGCATTAGCATTTAAAACCTATCAAGCTCACTGTGTCAACCCCTTTAGGAGAGCAAAGACCATCCCTCCAACTTCACATCCCCATAGCAATCCAGACTCAGGTGTCATTCATGCATTTAAAAACAAACTGCTTAGATGTTATACTCTGGCACTCTCTATACTAATTCCCTACTGACTTTTCCAGTTAGCTGATTTTCTTTGCCCCACTGTGTTCACCTCTCTGCTCTTAGATTTGGTGTTCTCTTCAGGAACGATCTTGAGTCAGCCATTTTTACCTTAGTGAGAATGAGAGTGTGGGTTCGTGTGTATGTGTGTGTGTATTGGTGAATATACATATACAGAAATGTGTGTGTACATGTTATCACTTTCCCCAGATGTTTCTACTTATCTCTAATAATAGGTGAAGCATACAAAGGTAAACTCTAATAATAAGAAGGTCTAACATTCAAACAAGACTGGAGTGAGCTTAGATGAATCATAACCATTTTATCCATAGTTCTCTCTCCACAGCCATTCTCAGTTAGGGGCCTGACACCTTCTTCTCTTGGTAGAATAGCCTTGAGTGGCTGGTCATTAGTGTGAAGGCTCTCCTGCTATTTCCAGCTCACCATTTAGAAGTTCTATTTCTTACATCCTCCATAGGAATCTTCTCCCCTGCAATGTACAAGTTAGGTAACTTATGCTCTTCAAAAGCACAGAATAAAACTTAAAGAGGCCTGAAGGTCAAGGAGCTAAGATAAGATTCACAAATCTCTTCACCTGCCTTTGTAGCATGTGTGTTGCCATAGTGATGGGAGCATGGGAATTAGGAAAAGATGAGGAGAAGCTGTAAAACTTTTGTAAAGGCTTCCTTCTCTGAGTCTAGCCTAGACCAAGATATTGCTTGATTCTCATTATGTGATGAAGGGAGAATGCTCCTGAATTCTGTTTCTTATCACCTCTGCATTCTCCAGGCTTCCCTAAGACCTTAACAGGACCAGCACTACCAGAGGATGGTGTTTCTGCAGCTTGCATTTTGAGCCTTATTTTTAATTGTGGATGAGAGACTGTTGGAATTTCAAGCCTCATCAAGGGTATGGGTGATTTTGTAGGGGTCTTGGAGGAGAGTATGTGCTTGAGGTTGTTTTTCAAAATGGGTAAGGTGGACCTCCTGGCACTCTCTTCAGGATTCGTGGCAGAAAGAAGGCCTTTTGAAATATTTGTCTTTGACTAAGCACTCTCAGTTGAGGGCTTCTTACCTCTTATGTTGAAAGAGATGGTTAGAGCCCCTGGGCACCATGCCTTTGACCATTGATTTATAGACATTCCAGGTTTACAAGGGAAACTCTAAACAAATGCACATTTCGTGACTAGACGAATTTGGCCCAGAGGCCTCCTTGGAGTCCCTGGCCCTGGAGAGCTGGGGGCAGTGGGGCCAAAGCTGGTGGCTCAAGTTTCTCACCTGGAACTTCTTCCTAGTATCGCCCCTCCGAAAAGGCAGAAAATGGTAGTCACAAAAGCAAGAGAGCGCAGTCTTCCCCCCCGAAGCCTAGGGCAAGTGGCCTTTGCCTCCCAGTCCACGGTTCTGAGTGCTGGAAGCCCAGCTGGGACCCTCCACAGGAGAGACGCAGTCTTCCTTACAAGGTGGAGGAGGCCTGGTGTCCTTCAGCAGACCACCACACGAGAGGACAGGGGGCCTGAGGGAGGGAGACAGACGTGCCTGTAGAGAAACTGTGAGCAGGGGAGTTATTCAGACAAAAGAGCTTTAAACTTCGTTGACTGCGTGAGCACCCCAGAGTCAGAGGGAAACGGCCTAATGGAACAGTCTCTGTGGTCTGGACCTAGGTGGGGTTCCTCTGCCTGCTCAGGACTCCCCCTGGACTAGGGCCGTTTCTTAAACCCTAATGCGGGTGTGGTCTAGGGAAACAGTGTCAACATACGAATGTGGGGACTGGGGGGAACCAGAGGACGCAATATCTACTCACTTCCAGCTGATGGACACCCTGAGAAAATGTATTGCCAACCGATTTTTTTTAAGTGATGCTAACTAGGAATTCAGATTTTTATGCGCATCCCTTGTTCTAGAATGCTAGTTCAGTTTTTATAAAAACAAAAGAAGCTTTATACCAGATATAGCCTGTGGATGCTAAGTTACCCATCTTTGCCCAGAGGCTTAGACATTAAAACTACATTTTCCAAGATTCATCATAGTGAGTGTTCTATGAAAAAGCACGTTTGGGAAATTCAAGATAGAGTTAGTCACTCACACGTGGTGAAGGCCATGCGGCAGCTCATACTTTAGGACACTCAAACATAACTTAAGAGGAGAACAGTCTCAAAAGAACATGTCTAGAATCTGCTTGCTTCTTCCGCCCTTCCCCCAGTGGTCCAAGCCACCATCGTCTCTCCCTTGCATCCCTGCACTCACCTCCTAAGCCCTCTGCCTGTCTATAACTGCCCGTTATCTCAACACTGCAGTCAGAGAGAGCTCTTCAAAATACATCAGATCATGTCCCTTCTCTACTGAGAATAGAGCCATGGTTCCATTTCACTGGGACTCAAAGTCAAAGCCCCTCAAGGGTCTCTAAGATCCTCGGGGTTCTGGCCCTGTTCTTCTGTGACCTCACTTCCTACTGTTCCCTCCGTTGCTCATTCTGCTCATGAAGCTCCACTGCTGGACTTTTACACTGACTGTTCCCACTGGCTTAAACGCCCTGCCCCTGATATCCATGTACGCCCTTTAATGCAGCAGACTTCTGTGACAGCTCCATTTAAAATTGTCATCCAGCCCCGGCACTTGGCTTTACTCTGCTTTCCTTTTTCTTTTCATCCAGAGCACACATCCCTTCCGTCACAGTGTATAATTTATTTGTCATGACTGTTGTTTATGGATTATCTTCTCCCACTGGAAGGTAAGCTCCCTGAGGGCAGGAGTGTTTGTTTTGCTCACTGATACATTTCCTGTAGGTAGCCTTGGGCTTGCACAAAGTACAGTGGGAGGGAACACCACTGTATCTTTTTTATTTTTGTATCTTTTTTAATGATTATTACTATAAAAAATGGATTGTGGCCATGCTGCTTGGCATGAGGGATCTTACTTTCCTACCAGGAATGGAACCTGAACCCCTGCCGTGGAAGCCCAGAGTCTTAACCACTGACCACCGGGAAAGTCCCCCCCACCCCCTGCGTTTCTTTGTCCTGACTTAGTGAAGGAGCAGAATGACACTTGGAAACCCATCTCTGTAGAAGCCGCAGTGCCCTCACGGTCCTCGTGTTGTGAAGATTAACCAGCACAGCCCAAGGCTTGTTTCAACCCTGGATTGCATCTGGAGGTTCGGCGGCTCATAACGTGTCAGGGGCCACACGGCGTGGGGGCCAAGAGGAAACCACAGGCTCCTTAAGTTTGGCTTTCCTAAAGATGTTCCACCTCATGTGAAGAGTTGACTCATTGGAAAAGACCCTGATGCTGGGAGGGATTGGGGGCAGGAGGAGAAGGGGATGACAGAGGATGAGATGGCTGGACGGCATCACGGACTCAATGGACGTGAGTCTGGGTGAACTCCGGGAGTTGGTGATGGACAGGGAGGCCTGGCGTGCTGCGATTCATGGGGTCACAAAGAGTTGGACACGACTGAGCGACTGAACAGAACTGAAAGATGCTCCAGGCACTTGCAAGCCTGGAAGGGGTGGGTCTGAAGCCGTGTGTAGGGTGTAGAGCCTACACTTGCCCTGCCTCTCTGAAATGTGGTCTGGGATGACATCTCCTTGGCACAAGCCTGCTCCCCACAGCCCTGACTGATGTTCCATTAAGACCTCGAGGTAGCGAGCCCATTTCCCCCAGAGCTTGAATAGAACACTGGCAGAAAGGCCGGCTGTCCCTGAGCGCTGGCAACTGGTCTACCCCCAACACCTGTTCCTTCCCTTCTTCCTGTTACTGCCATGCCAGTTAATTTTTGACTCCATGAACGTACTTCCTGCCACCCTGCCTACCATCCTCGCGTTCTTCGCGGTGACCTTCCCTGAACACCCGCTCTCGAGGGACGGACCGTCCTCGAGACAGGGTCCCAAGTGAGCCTGACAGACAGAGCTGATGTGTCAGCGGGATCTTATTTCAGCCGTAGCCCCTCCCAACACACACATGTTTTAAATGAACACTGCACACAGCGCAAGACACCACACAGCTTGCTGTCGGGATTTTTAACTTGAAAACGTGAATTGCTTGCCAGACGAGGAGGTCCTGATCTTGGCTGAAATTCCCTTCCCGTCACTGACAGCCTAGTCCTACCTCTAGAAGGCCTGGGATGGATGGCTGCTTGGGGACGGGCCTGAAAGCCAGCCAGAGGCTCCAGAGCTCAGGAAAGAGGCTCCCAAGGAATCGGGCTGTGAGGACTATGGACAGTCCTCAGTTACCCTGACAAATGAGACCTGAGAGGCAGCTTTCAGCCTCTGAAACTCCCAAAAGCTAGGAAAGGAACAGGGTCGAATCACTTTAGTGGCCTAATGGGAGAAAAGTCAAGAGCTTCAGGGCTGGCCTGGGTAGGGTCTTCCAGCTGGACTGGTCCTACATTCTCCCTGGTTTTGATCACATTTAATCCTCCCTCCGGAGAAGGCAATGGCACCCCACTCCAGTACTCTTGCCTGGAAAATCCCATGGACAGAGGAGCCTGGTGGGCTGCAGTCCATGGGATCGCTGAGAGTTGGACACGACTGAGCGACTTCACTTTCACTTTTCACTTTCATGTATTGGAGAAGGAAATGGCAACCCACTCCAGTGTTCTTGCCTAGAGAATCCCAGGGATGGGGGAGCCTGCTGGGCTGCCATCTATGGGGTCACACAGAGTCGGACACGACTGAAGCGACTTAGCAGCAGCAGCAGCAATCCTCCCTCCAGGCCTTCATCACTTTGTACTTCCACCCTCCAACCCAATTCCATCCATCTTAGAAGCCAGCCACATTCTCCCTCTTCTGTGGGACCTTCCTAGTCCAGGAAGTCCATTATCTGTTTGCCTTGGATCCCTAACCCCCTTGACACACAGCTTAGCATTCCATTGCTTTGGACAATATCCTACATATAGATTCTTTCTCCTACTATCTTTTCAAAGAATAACTCTTTACAATTCAATGCTGTTGACATAATATTAAAGTGAGACCTCAGAGAGGTCCTGGCTGACCAGGACAGTGTGATGTAAAGGGACCAGGTTGTGGTTCTGATGTGGAGAATAAAGATATCCACACGGGAGGCATGTACCCCAAGGGTTTCACAAGATGATCCGTTCAAGTAAAGGAAGAAAGACAGTATTAGAGCTTCTAGTTGCATTTACTTTTCAGTTTCATCTTAAGATTTCTGTTGAGTATGTGTAATTTATCATACATGTATCATATTATTATAGCAGTATCAGTTCAGTTCAGTTGCTCAGTCATGCCCAATTCTATGTGACCCCATGGACTGTGGCACGCCAGGCCTTGCGTCCATCACCAACTCCTGGAGTTTACTCAAACCCATGTCCATTGAGTCCATGATGCCATCCAACCATCTTATCCTCTGTTGGCCCCTTTCCCTCAATCTTTTCCAGCATCAAGTTCTTTTCAAATGAGTCAGCTCTTCGCATCAGGTGGCCAAAGTATTGGAGTTTCAGCTTCAACATCAATCCTTCCAATGAATATTCAGGACTGGTTTCCTTTAGGACGAACTGATTGGATCTCCTTGCAGTCCAAGGGACTCTCAAGAGTTTTCTCCAACACCACAGTTCAAAAGCATCAATCCTTCGGTGCTTAGCTTTCTTTATAGTCCAATTCTCACATCTATACATGACAACTGGAAAAACCATAGCTTTGACTATGTCAAAACCATAGCTGTTGACAAAGTAATGTCTCTGATTTTTAATATGTTGTCTAGGTTGGTTATAACTGTCCTTCCAAGGAGTAAGCATCTTTTAATTTCATGGCTGCAGTCACCATCTGCAGTGATTTTGGAGCCCCAAAAAATAAAGTCTGTTACTGTTTCCACTGTTTCCCCATATTTGTCATGAAGCGATGGGACTGGATGCCATGATCTTAGTTTTCTGAATGTTGAGCTTTAAGCCAACTTTTTCACTCTCCTCTTTCACATTCATCAGGAGCCTCTTTAGTTCTATCGCAGCAGCTACTGCTGCTAAGTCGCTTCAGTCGTGCCGACTCTGTGCGACCCCATAGATGGCAGCCCACCAGGCTCCTCCGTCCCTGGGGTACTCCAGGCAAGAATACTGGAGTGGGTTGCCATTTCCTAGGTGCATGCAATTTATGATTAAAACACATCAATTGGAGGGGATGGGTCAAAGTTATTTTAGAGGTAGGTGTGCAATGAAAAAATCTCTGAGATACTGGCATAGAACTACAACCCACCAGGCTCCTCCGTCCCTGGGGTACTCCAGGCAAGAATACTGGAGTGGGTTGCCATTTCCTAGGTGCATGCAATTTATGATTAAAACACATCAATTGGAGGGGATGGGTCAAAGTTATTTTAGAGGTAGGTGTGCAATGAAAAAATCTCTGAGATACTGGCATAGAACTACAAATGGAAAAATAACTATTTTGATTTGTCTACATACTTCTGAATAAAATGAAAAGAGATAATCTGATTTTAAAAGGAACTAGTCTGATGTGTTGTCTTAAAGTCTAATCCCAAACCATTGGCATTTCTTACTATGATAAATGCTGTGACTTTTGAGGAATCTTTCCTTATAAAAGTGCTTGTTTCTGAGATTTCAAAATATAGCAATTTATTGATGTCTATGAGTTGTGGGACCAGGGACAGTGAGTATTAATCTCTGAGTAATCCATGAGTTGAAACTGGATAGTTTCTCTTAAGTCTTTAATTGCTCGATGCCACTTTCTGGCTGTGAAGATGGGGATGAAAAGGAGAGGGCTGAGTGGCTGCCAGGGGACAGCTGCTGCAGATCACATATTACACATTTAATGTAATCTGGCTATACAGCAAAGAGTTAACCAGCAGACCTGGGGGGCTCAGACCCTCCATCCTCCGAAGAAAGTGTTGGCTCTTCTCTGGCTTCTGGGAAGTAACGTCTAAATCCTCAGAATATCCTGCTTGATAAGAGTGACTTTCCATAGCTGGGGCCTTGGGTGACCCCAGATAACTTATGTCAATGATGTGACTGATGGTGGAAGCCTTGAGCCACCCTCCATCAGTCTGTCCTTGGTGGGAGTTGGAGCTCTTTCCTGATTTTAATGTTTATCTGTTCATCATAATAAACTATAACCATAAGTGAAACAGCTTTGCTAAGTCCTGAGTCCTTTTAGTGAAGAATCATAGGGTGGTCCTGGGGAGCCTGAGGACAAGGATGAGCATACCCATGAAGCTGCTCATACTCTGTCATCTGATCTCATTGCACAGAGGAGGAGATG
>SJXQ01002629.1:445198-510189 GCA_006408695.1 Aepyceros melampus
ACATCTCCCCCGCACTGAGCAGAGGCCTCCAGTGCCTTCCGGCGGAGCCGTCCGAGCGCCACGGCGGCCTTGCACGACCCATCCCGGACGGCCTGAGTCCAGCGTGGAATCAGCCTTTCCCAAGCCTAAGATCGGGGTGTGAGCATTTGAGGAAACTGACCGCAGCGGTCGCCCCACACCTGAGATCGTAGTGGGCACGTGCTGTGAGCGCGCTCAGAGGCTTCTGCAGAGCTCGCCGCGAGGCGTGTGTCCAGCGCACAGCCTCCCCGCCGGCGCCTGCGGGCCCAGCAGGATGCTCGTGCCTGGTGGGGAGGTAGACGCGGGCTCTACTGACGGGCCTGCTCTCGGGTTCCACCTGGGTCCGTGCTGGGTCGGAACCTCGCGGTCTCCTGTGCCCCTCCCCTGCCACAGGGGTCAGACCTACACGTTGGTCCGAATTCTCCCCTCCACGACACAGACCTCCTGCGGCTTCTGCTTCCTCCTCCGTGTCACAGGCCTTGCCTCCGGCAGATCTCCGGCTCGTCCGGCTCTTCCACGGCACGTTTCTCAGAGGCCCAAGCTCACACAGGCAGCTCCTGCACAGGACAGTGCTGGCCCAGCAGGGACACCCCTCTCCTGAGAGTGCATCCTGGGGGCCTGTTTGCCTCTCGAGTGCTGGCCTGGTGACTGAGTGAATATTTTAGGCTTTGCAAGCTATCCGGTCTCTTGTCTGAACTACTCGGCTCTGCCATAGAGCAAAGCCGCCACAGGCAATATATAAACAAGTCGGCCTGACCGTGTTCCAATAAGATGTTAGGGATGAAAACAGGCGGCATCCCAACTGCTGCCTCCTGATGCCGAGGATTGATGGGAGGTAGAAAGAAGAGTCAGCCAAAACAGAGAGATAATGACGGGCTGACGATAGTGGAGAAAAGGAAATGAAGAGGAAACTTCATATTATGAACTTAATACATGTTAGTATCTGAAAAGTAAGCTTTATAGAAAACTTCAAGGAAAAAAAGCCCTAAAACCATGGCCACTTTTCCCCTCTGTGTTTATTTCCTTTCAGTAATTTCCTACTCATTATCTGGTGATTTTCAGTAATTTTCAATCGCTTTCAGTGATATTGCCAAATTCTCTATAGTTACATATTATTTTTACTCAATGTTGTTATATCATTGCATGTCCCCATATCATTAAAATATTTTAAAGAATTACTTCTAATGGCTCTATAACATTCTACATTGGATTTCATAATTTATTTCTTTATTCTTTAATTGATTTAAAATTGACTTCAGTATCTTGACAGAAAAGCAATTTGGATATTTACCCGATACAACCTGTTTTCATTTTAAAAAACTACATTGAAAGACTTCATGGTTTCCAATATTTGAGAAAAGTTTTACATTCATGTCATTTTCAAAAAGTCACAGTACATACCAACATTTCAAAATCCTTGAGAATTCTATAGTAAAGAGGTAAAAACACCTTCCCTTATCCTAACTCAGAATTTCCCAAATATACTTGCTAATTAAATCCTTCAGTTCAGTTCAGTTCAGTCACTAATTATGTCCAACTCTTTGTGACCCCATGGACTGCAGCACACCAAACCTCCCTGTTTATCACCAGCTCCAGGAGTTTACTCAAACTCATGTCCATTGTGTTGGTGATGCCATCCAACCATCTCATCTTCTGTCATCCCTTTCTCCTCCTGCCTTCAATCTTTCCCAGAATCAAGGTCTTTTCAAATGAGTCAGTTCTTTGCATCAGGGGGCCAAAGGACTGGAGTTTCAGCTTCAGCATCAGTCCTTCCAGTGAATATTCAGGACTGATTTCCTTTAGGATGGACTGGTTGGATCTCCTTGCAGTCTAATTAAATCTTGCTTCAGTTTATTTTGGCTCAAGACCTACAGTATCCTGCAAGACTCAGATACTTTATGAAATACACTTTGGAAAAAGCTGCTACAGGGTTTTGCATCACAAAATGAACTAGAGGGCAAGCACCGTCAGCAGAATACAATTCTATTAAAAGTTCAAATGCCTTGGTGGCTTTAATAGGTAGGCCTTACCGAATATAATCAGTGAATGAGAATACAATACACTTATTTTGTTTTTATTGTTTCCAAGAAAACTTTTTATTGAAATTAGGGAGGGGATTAAAATATGTCAAATAGAGATTATAGATGGCCACTGAACTGAGGCAGAAGTGAATTTATTAATCCTGCTAGAATCACAGTCTCAAAGTAAATGAAAGAGTTAGAACTTGTCAGTTTAAGAGTTATAGATTTCTTTAGTTAGAAAAGAATGATAAATGATAAGAATTGGTAGGATAATTTCAGCATGGAACATAACAGCTGAATATTATTTATATTTTATTATATATCAAGGGTATTGCAGTGTTAAAATTTCATCTCGAAATATAAATCTGAAGACATGGCGGCCTGCACCTGTATTTCTGGAGCAGTGAAGTCCTCAGATGAAGCTGGCACTCTGCTCCTGTGTCAGTGCGTTAAAGCTCTTGTCATTTTGTGGAAACAGAGAAGAGACAGAGGACACTTTCTGTTTTCCAAGGAGTTCTGCTTCATTTTTCTCATGAATTTACTTTAGCAAGAACCAGTTGAATATTCTTTCGTTAGGTATAGTGATTTCAGCAGCCATCTGTGAAAGGAAATTACTGTCTTATAGCCAGTGGCAATAATTACATTCGCCTTTCTATACACAGGGAAGCCACAAAGCACTTTCAGAGCCATTCCGAGAGGGCAAGCTCCAGACTATATCCTATTGAAACAACTTCTCAGACTGTCATATTAGAAAGGTGAGGATGGTTTTATAAAGAGTAGGAGTTAAATGTCTTAAGTTTTACAAGCAGGACCAAAAAGCTCATATAACATCTCAATTTCTTAAACTAGTCACTATTACCATAAAAAGTTGGAAAGGAAACATAAATAAAATTTGACAGTTAGTTGTAACTCATATAGACATTGTCATTGCCCTGGATTATTAGATAGGGAATGATGAATGGGAAAACCACATGCTTATTTTACAAATAACACACATTCATATTTCTATACAGCATGTAGGTACACATTTGGTTGGTACCTCAACAAAAATGTCTATGCAAAAGGCTTCCCCCAGCAACGCCGTCCTGCTGTAGTGTCACAGGAGTAAGCTCTCATCATCACAACTAAGTCTAGGATACTCAGTGATAGTTAAACCCACTGTCAACCCTTTCTTTTTACTCTCCTTACTAACTTATTGCCTAACCTCTTGCAACACTGAAATTCTGAGCCCATTTACATTTTACTAGTGGTAAGTAGGGCTTGACAACATATTTGCATTTATGAGTTGAGTATCAGTTCAGTTCAGTTCAGTTGCTCAGTCGTGTCTGACTCTTTGCAACCCCATGGACTGCAGCACACCAGGCCTCCCTGTCCATCACCAGCTCCAGGAGTTTACTCAGACTCATGTCCATTGAGTCAGTGATGCCATCCAACTATCTCATCCTCTGTCGTCCCCTTCTCCTCCTGTCTTCAATCTTTCCCAGCATCAGGGTATTTTCAAATGAGTCAGCTCTTCGCATCAGGTGGCCAAAGTATTGGAGTTTCAGCTTCAACATCAGTCCTTCCAATGAATATTCAGGACTGATTTCCTTTAGGACGAACTGATTGGACCTCCTTGCAGTCCAAAGGACTCTCGGGTCTTCTCCAACCCCACAGTTCAAAATCATCAATTCTTCAGCACTCAGCTTTCTTTATAGTCCAATTCTCACATCCATAGTGGAGTTAAGTAGACAAATCCTGCTTAAGACTGGGTTAACCAAATATTTCTTTTCTTTGCAAAGAGCATGTAGTTCTCATTCCTTCGACTGGCCCAGACCAGCGTCAGCAAAAATTCTCAGGGTTGTGGGAGGGAGTTTTAAGTTTATCACAGAAACAGGAATTACAGATTTTCTAAATATTATTTTAAGAAAATAAAAGAAGCACTTTGATTGAAAACTGCGTCGTGGTCTCGTTTGCCCTGTCTCTTCCATTGTCCACCTTTCCTCAAACACTGTCTGACAGCATCTGCATGGAGGGCTGGGGCCCGTCTCCCCACGCCCCTCCCCAAAAGCACGCGTCCTCAGTCTCCTCCTCCTCCTCGGGAGTGCGGTGTTCTTTCAATATCATGTACTTGGCTTTTCTGGGGCTGGTGCTGCAGCCTCCTGGAATAAAGTTTACTTTTAAATGAGCTAGAAATCCATGCCTTTGGTAATGGAACAGATTCCAAGTCTATGAAATTAGTGGGATATTGGGATTGGTTTTCTAAATTCAAATTACATTGGTGTGGACTCCTGGTATGACCGGAGCAGCACAGGTCAGCACTGTTTCCCCTTTGTTCTGGACAAGAAAAACAGAAAATGAAGAAATTTTTGTCAATACCGTTTTCAGTGAGAAGATATGAGACAGATATAATCAACAAATTCTAAAATACATATAAGGGGCATAAAACTTCTAGAGAAAACAGAATATCTTTATGACACCAGGGATGGGAAAGTCTTCTTAGCACATAGCTAGCAGTAACTATAAAAGAAGCCAATAATGAATTTTACTTCTTCAGAGCTGAAACTTCTGCTTGCTGAAAGTTGCTGTTAAAGAAGTAAATAGGCACTCCACACACAAGGAGAAAATATTTGCCTTATATATATATTTGGCCAAGTGCTTGTATTCACATTATGTAAAGAATATCTGTAATTCAATAACAAAAAAAGTTCAGTTAAAGGGGACATGCCTAGTATTTGCTGAATTACAGAGCCTAAGGGTAGACTTCTCCAAAGACCACCCTCACTTCTGACACCAAGTTCAAGGTCAATCAGGGGTTTCCAAAACTACCTTCAGATTCAATAATTCTCTGGAAATACTCACAGAACTCACTGAAAGCTATTATATTCATGGGCTACAGTTTATTAGAGGAAATTCAGAAAATCAGCCAGAGGAAGAGGCTTCTAGGATAGAGTCTGCACAGGTTCCAAATGTGAAGTTTCTGCTTTACCTCCTTAAACTGACATGTTCCAGTACACACAGAGTATTGCCAACTTGTGCGTTCAGTTCATGTCTGAATTTTTGCACCCCTATCCACTGTAGCCCATCAGGATCCTCTGTCCATAGAGTTTTCCAGGCAAGAATACTAGAGGGGGTTGTCATTTCCTACTCCAGGGGATCTTCCCAACCCAGGATCAACCAGTGTCTCTTGTGTCTCCCGCAATGACAGGTAGATTCTTTACCACTGCACGTCTGGGAAGCCCACTGCCAACTTAGGAAGCGCATCTAAACTTTGTGGTCCCTGGTGTTTACTGGGGACTCACTGCATTGGCAGGATTGATTGATTGATTTCCCATTCAATTAACCTCAGCCTCTAGGTCATCCTCATAGATCAGAGGGCAGACAGAATGAAAACCACAATCACAGAAAACTAACCAAACAGATGACATGGATCACAACCTTGCCCAACTCAATGAAACTATGAGCCATGCCATGTAGGCCCACCCAAGACGGACAGGCCATGGTGGAGAGTTCTGACAAAATGTGACCCACTGGAGAAGGGAATGGCAAACCACTTCAGCATTCTTATCTTCAGAACCCCGTTAACAGTATGAAAAAGCAAAAAGATATGACACTGAAAGCTGAACTGCTCCCCCCAAGTTGGTAGGTTTCTAGATACTACTGGAGAAGGGCAGAAAAATAGCTAAAGAAGGAATGAAGAGGCTCAGCCAAAGTGAAAACAACGCCCAGTTGTGGATGTGGTGGTCAAAGTCCGATGCTGTAAAGAACCTAAAATATTAGCTCCACGAATCAAGGTAAACTGGAAGTGGTCAAACAAGAGATGGCAAGAGTGACTAAAGGCATTTTAGGAATCCGTGAGCTAAAATGGACATGAATGGGTGAATTTAATGCACATGACCATTTTATCTGCTACTGTGGGCAAGAATCCCTTAGAAGAAATGGAGTAGCACTTAATAGTCATCAAAAGAGTCTGAAATGCTTGGGTACAATCTCAAAAATGACAGAATTGCCTTGGTTTGTTTCCAAGGCAAACCGTTCAATATCACAGTAATCCGAGTCTAGGCTTCCTTGGTGGATCAGATGGTAAAGAATCTGCCTACAGTACAAAGGACTTGGGTTCAATCCCTGGACTGGTGAGATCACCTGGAGAAGAGAATCCCCATGGATAGAGGCACTTGAAGGGCTACAGTCCGTGGGGTCACAGAGTCTCACATGCCTGAGCGATTAAGCACATGCCCAGACCAGTAATGCGAAGAAGCTGAAGTTGAATGGTTCTATGAAGACCTGCAAGACCTTCTAGAACTAACACCAAAGAAAAATGTCCTTTTCATCATCAGGGACTGGAATGCAAAAGTAGGAAGTGAAGAAACACCTGGAGTAACAGGCAAATTTGACCTTGGAGTACAGAATGAAGCAGGGCAAAAGTTAACAGAGGCCAAGAGAATGCACTGCTCATAGCAAACACCCTCTTCCAACAACACAAGAGAAGACTCTACACATGGACATCACCAGATGGTCAATACTGAAATCAGATTGATTATATTCTTTGCAGCCAAAGATGGAGAAGCTCTATGCAGTCAGCAAAAACAAGACTGGGAGCTGACTGTGGCTCAGATCATGAACTCCTTATTGCCAAATTCAACTTAAATTGAAGAAAGTGGGGAAAACCACTAGACCATTCAGGTATGGCCTAAATCAATTCCCTTGTGATTATACAGTGAAAGTGACGAACAGATTCAAGGGATTAGATCTGATAGAGTGCCTGAAGAACTGCGGACGGTGGTTTGTAACATTGTACAGGAGGCAGGGATTAAAACCATCACCAAGAAAAAGAAATGCAAAAAGGCAAAATGGTTGTCTGAGGAAGCCCTACAAATATTGAAAAAAGGAAAGAAATGAAAAGCAAAAGAGAAAAGGAAAGCTATACCCATCTGAATGCAAAATTCCAGAGAATAGCAGTGAGAGGTAAGAAAAACTTTTAAAGTGAACAATGCAGAGAAATAGAGGAAAACAATAGAATGGGAAAGACTAGAGATTTCTTCAAGAAAATTAGAGATACCAAGAGACTATTTCATGCAAAGACGGGCACAATAAAAGACAGAAATGGTATGGACCTAACAGAAGCAGAAGATGTTAAGAAGAGGTGGCAAGAATACACAGAACTATCAAACAAAGACCTTAATGACCCAGATAACCATGAGGGTGTAATCACTCACCTAGATCAAGACACCCCGGACTGTGCAATCAAGTGGCCTTAGGAAGCGCCACTAGGACAGAGCCAGTGGAGGTGATGGAATTCCTGCTGAAAGAAAGTGAAAGTGAAAGTCGTTCAGCTGCTCCGACTCTTTGCAACCCCATGCACTATATAGTCCATGTAATTATCCAGGCCAGAGTACTGGCGAGCGTAGCCATTCCCTTCTCCAGGGGCCCTTCCCAACCTAGGAAATGAACCAGGGTCTCCTGCATTGCAGGCAGATTCTTTACAGGGAAGCAATTCCAGCTGAGCGATTTCAAATCCTGAAAGATGATACTATTAAAGTGCTGTACTCCATAGGCTGGCAAATTTGGAAAACTCAGCGCTTGCCACAGGACTGGAAAAGGTCAGTTTTCATTCCAATCCCAAAGAAGGGCAATGCCAAAGAATGTTCAAACTATTGCACAGTTGCACTCATTTCACATGCTAGCAAAATAAAGCTCAAAATCCTTCAAGCTAGGCTTCAACAGTATGTGAATCAAGAGCTTCCAGATGTACAAGCTGGATTTATAAAGGCAGAGGAACCAGAGATCAAATTGTTAACATCCCTTGAGTCACAGAAAAAGTTAGAGAATTCCAGAAAACATCTACTTCTGCTTCACTGACTATGCTAAAGCCTTTGGCTATGTAAATTTTACAACTAACTGGGAAATTAAGAGATGGGGATATCAGACCGTCTTACCTATCTCCTGCGAAACCTGTACACAGCACAAGAAGGAACAATTGGAACTAGACATGGAACAACAGACTAGTTCAAAATTGGGAAGAGTACATCAAGACTGTATATACTCACCTTGTTTATTTAACTTATATGCAGAGTACATGTTGTGAAATTCTGGGCTGGATGAAGCACAAGCGATAATCAAGATTGCGGAGAGAAATAGCAACAACCTCAGATATGTAGATAACGCCACCCTTATGGCAGAAAGCAAAGAGGAATTAAAGAGCCTCTTTAATCAAAGATAAAGGTGAAAGAGGAGATTGAAAAAGGTTGCCTTTAAACTCAACATTCAAAAAACAAAGATCATGGCATCCAGCCCCTCACTTCATGGCAAATAGATGTGGAAACAATGGGAACAGTGAGACTTTTATTTTCTTGGGCTCCAAATCTCTGTGTACAGTGACTGCAGCCATGATAATTAAAACACGCTTGCTCTGGGAAGAAAGCAATGACAAACCTAGATAGTGTATTAAAAAGTAGAGACATTACTTTGCCTACAAAGGTCAGTATAGTCAAAGCTTTGGCTTTTCCAGTAGTCCTGTGTAGATGTGAGAGCTGGACAATAAAAAAGGCTGGGCACCAAAGAACTGATGCCTTCGAACTATGGTGTTGGAGAAGACTCTTGAGAGTCCTTTGGACTGCAAGGAGATCAAACCAGTCAATCCTAAAGGAAACCAACCTTGAATACTCATTGGAAGGACTGATGCTGAAGCTGAAACTCCAATGCTTTGGCCACCTGATGTGAAGAGCCAGCTCATTGGAAAAGACCCTGATGCTGGGAAAGATTGAAGGCAGGAAAAGGGGACAGTAGAGGATGAGATGGTTGGATGGCATTATTGACTCGATGGACATGAGTTTGAGCAAACTGGGAGATGGTGAAGGACTGGGAAGCCTGGTGTGCTGCCGTCCATGGGGTTGCAAAGAGTCAGACACGACTGAGCTACTGAACAACAACAAGGCTAATCGCCTCCCTGTGACCCAAAGCCCCATGCATGTGGTTAATCTTTTGGTGGCCAGCCTCTGACCTAAACAGAGACACTCCAATGAGATATGATATAGATTACCTTTCAGAAGACAAAAGCAAAGGCCAGAACTTCTCTTTGGCAGGAGTAACTTTTTTTTTTTACTACAAAGGGCAAAGGAACCTCTGTAATGGAAGATATATGATTGATCAAAGTGTTCACACAATGTTGTATAGCATATCACTACAGCCTATGAAAATGGATGAAATTGGCTAATTCATGTCAATGTGTAACAAAACGAATACAGTATTGTAAAGCAAAACAAACTAAAAAATAAAAATTAATTAAAAAAAAAAAAGAAAATGGATGAAATTAAAATGCTTCATAAGATGAAGTATTGATGAGAATGTGAAATTCTCATATATTTCCAGTGCAGATATAAAATTGTACAACTTTGACTGATATATAAAGTTAAAAATACATCTATTGATGACGCAGCTTTCAACTCCCAGGTATTTCCCCAAGATTAATACATTTCTCTATTAAAATACATGCACAAGAATTTTCATACCAGTTTCAGGCATAACAATCAAGACTAGGAAGAACTCAAACATCCACCAACAAAAGAATAAGTAGACAACTTGTGGTGTAATCTTACACTGAAACCCTATTCATCAATGAAAAAGAAGGAACCACTGTTTCACCCAACAACAGGAATTAAGCTCAAATTTTGCAGAGTGAAAGAAGCCATATACAAAAGAGTACATGATATGTGATCCCATCTGTATGAAATCATAGGCCTGGCAAAACTATAGTGATAAAAATCAGAATAGTGTTTGGCATACAAGATAATGAAGGTGGGAAGGGGTATTGATTGACGGGTAAGAAACTTGACTGTGTAATGAGATGTCCCATAACTTGATACGGCTGGGGGTTACCAGGTATGAGCAGCTGTCAATTCACCAACTTGAACACTTAAGATTAGTGCATTTCACTGTATATAAATTATACTTCACTTTTAAATACCTGTCCTGAAGGTGAGAGTCATCCGGAAACAGACAAGCCGTATATACTTTGTTTGGAATGATGGGTGGCAGCTTTGTGTGGCCTTCTACTGGGCCAATTTTGATTTGGAGAACAAGAGGAAGCTATAAAATTAAATAGTTGGTATGGGAAAATTCAACTTGTGATAAGAAATAAGGAATAGGCCCAGCATCAATACAGAGATTAAAAATGGAATTAAAATGAAAACAAAAGTTCTTGACCATTATGGACTGAACTATAATTGCCTCCTCAGAGTTCATAGGTTGAAATGCCAAGCCTCCAGGTGGCTGTATTTGGAGACAGGTCTTTAAAGAAGTGGTTAAGGTTAAATGAGATCAGAAGGGAGGGGCCCTTACCCATAGGACTGTTGTCCTTTAAGAGGTGGAAGAGACACCAGGGGTGTACACCCAGGACAGTCCATGTCAGAGCACCGTGAGAAGGCCAAGGTCATTGGCAAAGCTTGAAGGGAAACTTTAAGAGAAACTGAATCTGCCAAAAACCCTGATCTTGAAATCCCAGGCTCAGAACTGTAAGAAATACATTTCTGTGGTGGAAGCCACCTAGTTTATGGTATTTTGTTATGACGGTAACAACAAACAAACCACAGATAAATAACACTCTCACCCAGAGGATGTATTTCCATAGAGAGAATGAATATAGTTATAAAATATTTCCCCATATGTTTTGAATTAAAAAATTACCTCCAGGGACATCACAATATAGAATTATAAAAATAATAGGAAGAGATGAGCCAGCGGGAGATGAAACACGAGCCAGCAGAACCAAGGAAAGAATTAGAAGAGAACAAAACTGTGCTAGAAGTAAAAACAGAACTGGAAGGATTCTAAGGGAGGAAAGTCAGTAAGAGCACACAGGTCAGTAACGTGGGGGGAAAGAAATAGACATTTTAAGAATTAAATATATTTGGAAAGAAAAATTGTAGGCACAGACACACTGGCAAAGGAGACACAATGTTCACATAATTAGAGGCCACATAATTATGAAGTCAAAATAATGGAAAAATATTTAATGTTTTAATTTAATAAATTTTTTTATCATTTAAAAAGTGTATTTAATACTACAAATTGAATGGGCATACTGTGTTTCAGAGAAAACTGAGACCCAAATGTGGACTTATTGTTAAAAAGATATTTATCCTTAAAAATTAAAGAAACTTCTGCACAGAAACAAAACCTTCAAATACATGAAGTATAAAAAAAATCACAAAAGTAAGGGGAGAAATAGAAAAGTGAACCATAACTGGGGACTAAAATACTTCATGTTAAATAAAAGATAGAACACCTAAGCAGAAGATGGAAGACTTGAACAAAATAGAAGACTTGAACAATACTATATGTTAAACCATAAAACAAGACTTGAATTTTTTAAAAGTTGAAATCATATAAATATATACTCTAACCACAATGGAATTAGATTAGAAATCAACATCAAGGAAATTCTGGAAATTCCCGAATATATGGAAATAAAACAACAACCATCCCAACTCCAAAGCAAAGTGCCAAATAAAAATTTCACAAGGGAAGTCAGAAAATACTTTGAGATGAAAAATGAATATATAGCATATCAAAAATTATGAAATAAAGCTAAAGTAGTACTTAGATGGAAATTATAACTGTGTCTATATTAAAAAGGGGAAAAAAGACCTCAAATTTATGACCTAATCTTGCATTTTAAGAAACTAGAAAATGAGGAGCAAATCAATCTCAAACTGAAAAGAAGGAAGGAAATGATGAAAATTAGGCAGAAATAAATGAGACAAGAGAATAAGAAAATGATGGAAACAACTCAATGGAATCAAAAGTCATTTCCTTGAAATAATTTTTTAAAAATTAACAAAACTTTAACTAGAATGGACAAGAAAAAAAGGTGGAAAATCTCAAATTATTAAAATTTGAAATCAAAGAAAAGTCATCCTTCACACCCTACAGAAATACAAAGCATTGTAAGAGATACTATGAACAATTGTATACTGACAGACTAAACTAGTCCAGAAAAATTCCTATAAGACACATTCTATCAGAACTGACTCAAGAAGAAATGGAAAATCTGAAAAGGACTCTTAACAAGTTAAAAAAAAAAAAGAATTAGTAATTAAAAATTTCCAAAAGTCCAGCAAAACATGGCTTCAATGGTAAAATAATACCAAATGCTCAGTTCAGTTCAGTTTAGTCGCTCAATCGTGTCCGACTCTTTGCGACCCCAGGAATCGCAGCACCAGGCCTCCCTGTCCATCACCAACTCCTGGAGTTCACTCAGACTCACGTCCATTGAGTCCGTGATGCCATCCAGCCATCTCATCCTCTGTCGTCCCCTTCTCCTCCTGCCCCCAATCCCTCCCAGCATCAGGGTCTTTTCCAATGAGTCAACTCTTCGCATGAGGTGGCCAAAGTACTGGAGCTTCAGCTTTAGCATCAGTCCTTCCAAAGAAATCCCATGGCTGATCTCCTTCAGAATGGACTGGTTGGATCTCCTTGCAGTCCAAGGGACTCTCAAGAGTCTTCTCCAACACCACAGTTCAAAAGCATCAATTCTTCGGCGCTCAGCCTTCTTCACAGTCCAACTCTCACATCTATACATGACCACAGGAAAAACCATAGCCTTGACTAGATGGACCTTAGTCGGCAAAGTAAGGTCTCTGCTTTTGAATATACTATCTAGGTTGGTCATAACTTTTCTTCCAAGGAGTAAGCGTCTTTCAATTTCATGGCTGCAGTCACCATCTGCAGTGATTTTGGAGCCCAGAAAAATAAAGCCTGACACTGTTTCCCCATCTATTTGCCATGAAGTGATGGGACCCGATGCCATGATCTTCGTTTTCTGAATGTTGAGCTTTAAGCCAACTTTTTCACTCTCCTCTTTCACTTTCATCAAAAGGCTTTTGAGTTCCTCTTCACTTTCTGCCATAAGGGTGGTGTCATCTGCATATCTTGAGTGCAGGCAAGAGCTACCCCACGTCTGAGGTCAGGGGTAGTGGCCTAGACTGCCAGGCTGCGACGGCGCAGGAACGGCCGAAAGGAGCTACCAAATGCTCAAGCAAGAGTTAATATGAAATCTTTCCCCTAAAAAAATGAAGAGGAGGGAAAACTTTCCAACTCATTCTATGAGGCCAGAATTACTCTGATACCAAGGTCAGACAAAGACATCACAAAAAAGAAAACCACAATCAATACTCTTTATATAGAGAAAAAATCATCAATAAATTCATAGCAAAAAAAAAAAAACACCCCAGCAACATATATGAAAAGGATTATGCATCATGACTAAATGAGATTTATCTCAGAAGTATACTGTTGGTTTAACATCTGCAAATCAGCAACACAATATTAATAGAGTTAAAGAACAAAACTATATATCATCTGCATAGATGCAGAAAAAAAATATTTGGCAAAATCTCTCTCCATTTCATGAAAAAATGCTACAGAAAACAGCTAGGAATGGAAGAAACTTTCCTCAGCCTAATCAAGGTCACCTATGAAAAACCAGGTCTAAAATCTTAATTGTGAAAGATGAAATGCTTTTTACCTAAAATCAAGTAGAAGACAAGGAGTTATGCTTTTGCCATTTCTGTTCAGCATTGTACAAGAGATTCTAATCAGGGCAATCACTGTTGTTCAATCACAAAGTCGTGTCCAACTCTTTGCAGTATCATGAACATCCAACACTCCATGCAACACTCCAGGCTTCCGTATCCTTCACTCTCTCCTGGTGTTTGCTCAAACTCATGTCCATTGAGTCAGTGATGCCATCCAACCATCTCATCCTCTGTCATTCCCTTCTCTTCTTGCCCTCAGTCTTTCCCAGCATCAGGGTCTTTTCCAATGAGTTGACTCTTCACATCAGGTGGCCAAAATATTGGAGCTTCAGCTTTAGCACCAGTCCTTCCAATGAATATTCAGAGTTGATTTCCTTTAGGATTGACTAGTTTGATCTGCTTGTGTTCCAAGGGACTCTCAAGAGTCTTCTCCAGCACCACAGTTCAAAAGCATCCTTCTTTATGGTCCACCTCTCACATCCATACATGATTATTGGAAAAATCATAACTTTGACTATAAAGACCCTTGTTGGCAAAGTGATGCCTCTGCTTTTTAACATGCTGTCTAAGTTTGTCATGAGAAATGCTGGACTGGAAGAAGCACAAGCTGGAATCAAGATTGCTGGGAGAAATATCAATAACCTCAGATATGCAGATGACACCACCCTTAGGGCAGAAAGTGAAGAGGAACTAAAAAGCCTCTTGATGAAAGTGAAAGTGGAGAGTGAAAAAGTTGGCTTAAAGCTCAACATTCAGAAAATGAAGATCATGGCATCGGGTCCCATCACTTCATGGGAAATAGATGGGGAAACAGTGGAAACAGTGTCAGGCTTTTTTTTCTGGGCTCCAAAATCACTGCAGATGGTGACTGCAGCCATGAAATTAAAAGACGCTTACTCCTTGGAAGGAAAGTTGTGACCAACCTAGATAGCATATTGGAAAACAGAGACATTACTTTGCCAACAAAGGTCCATCTAGTCAAGGCTATGGTTTTTCCTGTGGTCATGTATGGATGTGAGAGTTGGACTGTGAAGAAGGCTGAGCGCCGAAGAATTGATGCTTTTGAACTGTGGTGTTGGAGAAGACTCTTGAGAGTCCTTTGGATTGCAAGAAGATCCAACCAGTCCATTCTGAAGGAGATCAGTCCTGGATGTTTTTTGGAAGGACTGATGCTAAAGCTGAAGCTCCAGTACTTTGGCCACCTCATGCGAAGAGTTGACTCATTGGAAAAGACCCTGATGCTGGGAGGGATTGGGGGCAGGAGGAGAAGGGGACGACAGAGGATGAGATGGCTGGATGGCATCACCAACTCGATGGACATGAGTTTGAGTGAACTCCAGGAGCTGGTGATGGACAAGGAGGCCTGGCATGCTGCGATTCATGGGGTCACAAAGAGTCGGACACGACTGAGCGACTGAACTGATCTGAACTGAGGTTTGTCATAGCTTTTCTTCCAAGGAGCAAGTATCTTTTAATTTCATGCCTGCAGTCACCAACCACAGTAATTTTGGAGCTCATGAAAATAAAATCTGTCACTGTTTCCACTTCTTCCCCATCAATTTGCCATGAAGTGATGGAACCAGATGCCACGATCTTTGCTTTTTGAATGTTGAGGTTTAAGCCAGGCTTTTCATTCTTTTCTTTCACCCTCAGCAAGAAAAAGAACTTTTAGCATCCAGATTGGAAAATGAAAAGTAAAATTATCTCTATTTGCAGATGATATGATCTTATATATAGAAAATCCTAAGGAATACAAATATACACCCACACACACCACACTATTAGAACTACTAAATGACATCAGCAAAGTTGTAGGATATAAAAGTTGACTATATTTTTTACATACTAGCAATGAAAATTGAAATTAAATTTTAAAAAATAAGTCTGTTTACAGTAGCACTTGAAAGAAAAAAGTAGCAGTAAATTAAACAAAAGAAGAGCAAGCTCTTTGGACACTGAAAACTACAGAACATTGTTGAACAAAATTAAAGACCTAAATCAATGGAGTGATGTCCCATCTTTATGAATCAGGAAACCTAATATAGTAGTAAATATATAGTAAAAATATGGTAGTAAAATGACAAATAATCCCCAAATTCATCTACATATTCAATATGGTTCTTATAAAAATTTCAGATGCCTTTATTGAAGAAATTGGCAAGCCAATCCTAAACTTCATATGAAAGTGCAAGTTACCCAGAGTAGCCAACACAATTTAAGAACACGTTTGAGGACATTTACATCATAATTTCAAAATTTACTATAATGCCGTAGTAATCCAGACAGTGTGATAATGGCATAAGGATAGGCATATAAACTCGTGGAATACAGCTGAGATCCAAAGCACAGTCTTCTCTGCTGCCAGGATATTTTTGACAAGGGTGTCATGAATGCTGAATGGGTAAAAGAATAATCCTTTGAACAAACAATACTGAGACAACTGTATATCCATATGCAAAAGAATAACGTTGGACTCCTTCTTTACACCATATACAAAATTAACTGAAAAATGGGTCAGAGATCTAAATATAAGAGCTAAAACTATAAAATGTGGAACAAAGCGTTGGAGTAAATCTTCATGACCTTGGGTTAGGCAGTGGATTCTTAGGTATGACATAGAGACAAGCAACCAAAGAAAAAATATAGATAAGTAAGATAAATTGGACTTCATTAAAATTAAAAACTTTTGTGCTTCAAAAGATACTATCAGTAAAGTGAAAAGATAGCCACAATATAGGAAAAGTATTTGTAAATCTTATATGTGATAAAAGGCTTGAATATATAAAAATTATCACAATTCAACAGTAGAAAGACAAATAACCCAATATTTTAAATGGGCAAAGGATTTGAGGAGACGTTTTTCCAAAGGAGATATACAATGGCACCTTTTCATCGGCTGCACATCATTAATCATGAGAAAAATGCATATCAAAACCACAAGGATATATAAGGAAAAATAGATTGAAGTCCTAGACGTGGAAGATTTTAATTCTCTTGAGTTTGCAACAGATCAAGTAGGTCAAAACCTCAAAAAAGAGATAGACCTAACAAACGTAATTAGTATAGTTGATCTGATTGATAAGCAGTTTCACTTATCAATTAAGGGACCCTGGGGCTCTGTAATTTGAAGGACTCTGAATTTTGCAAACACATAAAATTGATTAAATAATACACAGGAGCCTCCTCTCTGAATCTGATGCTCAGCACTGGCACAGAGTGACTAGAATCCCTGAACATCCATCTTTTCATTAACACCATTGAGGCCCCATAGAAAGGCTTTTCCGCATTTCTTGCCCTCTGTCTTTGCAACAAAAGGGAACTAGGTCCTGGAACTCTGGGGCTGGAGCTTCCCTCTGCATCACAGAGGGAGACTGCTTCTGAGCGTGGGGGCCCCTGAACGGAGGATGCTTGGGCATGAGAAAAGACAAATTAAATCACTTCTCAAGTCCTGATCTCAGATAACGTAAATGTTACAAATCCTGCCTAACCGAGTATTATCTCCCAAGGTGACAAGTACTGGAGTCCTGGAGCCTGCTCATGCCAGTTCCCAAGAGCCAATGGTTTAAGAGGCAGGAATTTTTGCAAGCCAGGTTTTAAGTCACTGTAGCCTTAAATACTACTTAAATAGTACTTAAACAGTACTAATCAGGACACAGCCCCTCACTCCTCATGCTGGTTCAGCAGCACAACACTGGCATGAGGTCTCCTTGCTTTTTTTTTTCAGTCATGTCCCTTTTCATTGTTCTGGTGGTGCCCACACCTTAGCATGGCATTTGCAACAGTTTCATGCAGCAGCTGAGGAATCCTTTGCACTATAAAATAATATTAATTTAAAATTTGTATATATGTTGGTATCATACTGTAAATGAACACTGCACATTAAAATTGTTTTTATTTTTGAAAAAAAATACAACTTTTGAAAAGCTCATTTAAAAGTCAACTTTAGTTTTGAAAACTTATGAAAAATTTATGTATTCAGTAATTGTAATTTATTATGTTTTGCTTTAAAATTTTAATGTATAACTTTAATGTAAAAGAGGAAATCACTTTTTGGAAAAATAGATGAAAACTAATGATAAATTTTTGACTTTAGTCATTTTTGTTTGTTCACTCTGTGCTTGTCTTGGCGGTGTCCAGCCACACAGCATCGTTCGCGCCCACTGTTCTGAGCGCTGAGCCTGGACACAGCCGCGTCCTGTCTGCCCCCAAGGTCAAGGGTGCAGCGGGGCCAGTGCAGCCACGGGGCCAGCAGATCAGTATCTGCAGGGCAGCGCGCCGTCCCTCCCACCCAGTGGTTTAGGTTTTTGGTGAAAATGCATTTGAGTTTCATATATTTGGCGACTAGCATCTTTCATATTTGGGCTTCCCTGGTGGTGCAGATGGTAAAGAATCTGCCTGCAGTGTGGGAGACCCAGGTTCAATCTCTGAGTCGGAAAGATCCTCTGGAGGAGAGCATGGCAGCCCACTCCAGTACTCTTGCCTGGAGAATCTCATGGATGGAGGAGCCTGGCAGGCAACATTCCATGGGGTCACAGAGTCAGACACGACTGAGTGACAGCACACACACACACACAGGCGCCCTTTTTTATATTTAATGCTTCCAATGATTTTTGGCAGTAGAGCAAAAATTTATGAAAAAAAAGATCTTAAGCATCACAATATAATTTTATTCATGATTGCCGGGGTTGTGGGAGTGGGAAATGGAGAGTACGTGCTTAGAGGGTGTGGGGTTTCCTTCTGAGGTCACGGAAGTATTTGGGAAGTAGATCCCATAACATTGTGAGCAAAGTAAGTGCCACTGATTGTTCACTTTAAAATGGTAAAATTTTATGTGAATTTCACCTAAATAAAAATCTTAAGAGCAAATAAACATAATTTGCTAAACATACTTTTGCTAAAAGGAAGGCAATAAAAAAGTTTAGGGATAAATATATAATAACTTATGAATTATATATGTCTTATTTTATTATTCATCCAAACATCAGCCGCACATCAAAAAAACATCCAGATATGTGCAAAAGTAACTGAATTCTGTCATCTTTTATGTTCTGGTGACTTTCAATCATATAAAAATTCTGCTTCTTTTAATGCATTGCTCAGTTTCATTACTAGGAACATATATTTATCAAGGTAGAAGAATAAACATATTGAGTGCTAGTTTTTTAAAAGATTTTATTGATTTGGCTGCACCAGCTCTTGGTGGTAACACACAGGATTTCTCGTTGCAGCCTGTGAACTCTTAGTTGCAGCATCTGGGACCTGGGTCTCTGACCAGCACTCGAACCTGGGGCCCCCGGATTAGGAGTGCAGAGTCTTAGCCGCTGGACCACCAGGAAGTCCCAAGTGCTAGTTTAAATGTGTAACATATCATTTTTAGATGTCATGTATAAGTCTTGAATATTTAGACATGATATACGGGCCTGTATGCGTGCTTCCGCCTCAGACCCCACCTACTGGTGCTATGTTTAGGTCCATCCTACACACGTGAGTATCAAAAGTCAGTGAAGAGGCCAAGCTCCGCACAGCTCTGGAAGCAGTTTACCCAGTGATGCAGGGACCATGCTAGATGACACGCGCTACTTACCAAGCACTGTATGGGGGAAACAATGAGATTTTCACATGCAGATTAATTTTCTATCTGACTTCATGTTTAATGTGCATGATTCATTCAGTGATATTTCAGTAGGTGATCTGCATAGAGAATGGAATTTCAGGAGTATATTCCACCATCAGTGTCATTCCAAAAGACGTTGCCATTCTCTTAAAAACATGCATTATGAAATACAGAATATCTGAATATCAGTCCTTGAAATAGATAATGGTGTATCCATCAGTAGAGGTTGACTTATTTACTGATCTCTTAAATGTACCCAATAAGATATAGTTGGAGAAAATACAAAAAAAGCAGAAAAGAGGATTTTACTTGCAAGCATGTGTGTACCTTTGTTAATAGGCTTAGTAGGACAAAGGTTTAAATATTACATGGCTGCCACAGATGAGCCAAATGACCACTTGGTAAATTTCATCTAGAGTTGTGGGTGCTATTAAGAATGATAGTTTGAAATGACAGTAACCAAAATAACATTTCCCCCCATCTTTACCCTCAGTTTTGCCATCATGAAATAACCTTAAACACATGGCAAACATCCTCCGTTGGCACCAACTCAAAGTAATTGTTATGCTCAGTCCTTAACAAAAAGCTAGAGCCTGCAAACATTTTGAAAGTCGGGGACGTGACCTCCATTTCTTTCGCAGCTAACTTTCAGCACTCATGACTCCGGCTGTACTGAGGGCGGATGGCACGCTACGGTCCTAGGAGGGTTTGATTGACAACACTGCATGATAGCCCATCCAAAAAATTAATCTGTGTTGGAAACAGTGAGATGCCCTCAAGACACTCAGTCCGTTGGTTTTTTCACTTTTTTCTTAGAGATAGTAAGGATTACAGCGATTCTCCTCTGTCCTTGAGAAAAGGTCCCACGCAGACATCAGAGCAGCATCTTATGTCTGTATTTGCAGCAGGTCAGCCAACTGATCTGGGAGCTTTAGTCTTCTTCACAATCATACTGAAATGTCAGTTTTGTCAAAAGATAGCATCATATCCGTGCCAAATGTCTGGGTGGCAGGGCCACGCTGGGCCACGGCAGCACTACCTATGATGAGGGGGAGCTTAAAAGGTGATCACAGAGGCATTGCTGCTGTGTCCAAAGCACCCTCCTTCATCAGTGCTTCAGAAACGCCTTCGTAACCGTGGAGTTCGAAACAAGCTTTCATGTGAAACATTTCAAAATGTCACATTACAATTGTCATTCTTCCAGGAAGGGTTGAGTTTTCGTGGAGCAAAAAGAGCAAAGAGGAGAAGTGCTTTTGAACATCAGCCCTGAGAAGGCAGAGGCCAGTCCCTCTTCATGATCTGATGGCTATTTTAGTTCTCAGAGATGCCTAGGAAGATCCAAGCTTAGGCATAAATAACTCTGTAGTTCCCGTACCCCAAAGACTGTCGTGGCCTTGAAGGTGAGATCTCACCTCCCACCCTCGTGCCTCCTGTTTGTTTACTCCATCCTTGTCACCCTGCAGCTACAGTCCACACTCTCTGACTTAATGGTTTTCGTTACTGAACTGGATTTTACATGAAACCAGAGTCCTAACTCAGTCATTCTACTGCTACTCCTTCGACTAACTCTCACACCTCTGAGAATGGCAGGCTTACCTTGTCTCTTGAAAAACACAACAGAAAATAGATAGCTTTGAGAATAGCAATCTATACATATATATATATAACCTATATATGTAACCTGTATGTAAATGTCTATATATATATATAGATATGTGTATATATACCAGCCTTGGTGGCTCAGATGTTAAAGCATCTGCGTACAATGCTGGAGACCTGGGTTCAATCCCTGGGTTAGGAAAATCTCCTGGAGAAGGAAATGGCAACCCACTCCAGTATTCCTGCCTGGAGAATCCCATGGACAGAGGAGCCTGGTGGGCTGCAGTCTGTGATGTGTGAAGTTGCTCAGTCGTGTCCGACTCTTTGCGACCCCATGGACTGTAGCCCACCAGGCTCCTCAATCCATGGAATTTTCCAGGCAAGATTACTGGAGTGGGTTGCCATTTCCTTCTCCAGCGGATCTTCCCAACCCAGGGATTGAAGCCGGGTCTCCCGCACTGCAGGCAGACGCTTTACCGTCTGAGCCACCAGGGAGATCCGTGTGGGCTGCAGTCTATGGGGTTGCAAAGAGTCAGACATGACTGAGCGACTTCATTCACTGACTGTGTGTGTGTATATATGTAGGTGCATATATATATATGTAGCAAATAAGAGTGTGAAAAGGGCAAATGAACAGAAAACTTTCATTCACTTCCCTCTTAACTTTCAGAGAACAGACCCTGAACACAATCCCTTTGGGTTGCAAGGCAGACCTTACACTCTGCCATCAGACATGTGCCTTGTCTTGAAGGAAAAGATGTGGGATCTTTTACCCGCAAGGGACAGAAGCACCACGTGGGGGAGAGCAAGGCCTGAGAGCTGTCGTTTCCCCTCTGACTTCTGCTCGCTGCTGTCCGCTGAAAGATGTCATGGCTGACCAACCCTCAAAAACGGACGCTCTGATGGTGATGTATTGTGGCCCTCGAAGAATGTAATTGTCAAATTGACATTTATCAAAAGCGTTCATGCATTTGAAAGATAAATGGTGCAAGTTTGGTTGAGATCAAAGAGCCTCCGTCCTTCGCCATTCACAGCGCCGGCTGGCTTCAGCGGGCAAGTCATGGGTGAACAATGATGCCCTTCCACTCACAGACCCTGTAAGCACCGCCCTGGGGACGGACAATCACACTTTTAAACGTTAGCCTCCTCTTCGGAAAGTTCTGAAAAGAATGGAGAACCTATTGAGACCATTTGTATTTGAAAGGAATGCTAAATAATTTAGAGTTCCAGTGCAGGATGCGCTGTGCTGGGCAGATAACTGATGAACAGACTCTCTTCAGCAGTTGCCACACTAATTACAGATCAATTACTTCCCAGTTGCTTGCAACCTTATCAAAGAATGGTAAATTTACTGAGAGCAAAGTGTGATAAGATGACTTTTCATTATTACAGTAGATTTGTTGAAACAGCTCTGACACTGAGATTAATAAGAGCTCTCCCAGAGGTAATGGGATCCGTGCACATATAGGGAAAATTTAAGGGCTGAAAATCGGATGCTAGACGCTATCATCAACAGCCTTCCTCTCGTTAATTGTTATCAAGCGTGTGTTCGCCATGCGGAAGTAAGGCAGCCAGGTGACCCATTCACTGAAACTTACCTCAAACAAAGTAGCTCTCCACTCCCAAAAAGGCAGGCTGGAAATCAAAGGAAAGTAAACACAGCTGGGTTTGGAAGCAAGAGAATCTGTGTATGTGAAGGGGGGAGGGCATTGTGTGTGTGTGTGTGTGTGTGTGTGTGTGTTTATTCTAGCTGAATTCCATTTTCATTAAGACAATCACAAAGAGATGGTCCATCCATATCTCTATAAAAAGACATGTCAGGTGGACATCCATGGAATCACTCAGGTCCTGAGACCAATGAAGGTTTGGGGTGGCTGTTAGTGACACCCTAGCAGGGTTCCTCCCGGGGGCAGAGGCCTAGGAGGAAAAACCAAGGGTTCCTGGAGGCCCTGGAGCCGTTCAGGTTGGAATAAATAGTGCATAATGTTCTTAGCACACAGCCCCATAGCTACTGGGCTCTGCTTTTATTTTTTAAATTGAGAAATAGCTCATGGAGGAACTCGTGAAAGTGAAGTCACTCAGTTGTGTCTGACCGACTCTTTGTGACCCCTGGACTATAGCCCACCAGGCTCCTCCATCCATGGGATTTTCCAGGCAAGAGTACTGGAGTGGGGTGCCATTTCCTCCTCCAGGGGATCTTCCCAACCCAGGGATCAAACCCAGATCTCCCACATTGTAGGCAGACGCTTTTACCATCTGAGCCGCCAGGGAAGACTCTTTGGTTAATCCTAACACCACTGCGCCAATCTCCCATGCTTTCAGAGGCCATCTCCACCTCTCCTGATAAGTCTGTGTAGGCATGGAAACATGTGCGGAGTTGTTCATTCAATCTTGCAAGCTATCGCTATTTGAAATATACGCTCTGATCAGAGGAACCTGTGGGAAATAAAGAGACATGTCCTCCTGACTTAGGGAACTCGAGTCACATTTCAGATCCCTGTGCAGACGGACGAAGAGAAAAGCTGAGCGGCAAGAGCCAGCTTTTGAGGAATGGATGGTCTTTTATAGCTCATTTTCATAAACTCCTATTTCTTTTCCTGAGTTTTAAAGGAAATAAGAAGCCCTAGGGTAAAGACCAGATCTCCTTGTGAATCAAAAATCAATTAGGGAAGGGAAGGACTCTCTGGATTGGCGAGGTGGCGTCTAGCGGTAGGCCACCCAGCCTCACGCCCTCATGGAGCGTTGCTGACGGGATTTCGAACCAAATATGGTTTGCCGTAAATGATGCTTACCGTAACGTCTCAGGAACTGCGTTCACTACAATCTGCACCAGTAACCTTGTTTGGAGAACAGACTCAAATAAGTAAACTAATGCTCAAAGACAGAAGGTGATTCTGCCCAGATTACTCTCAGAACCAAACTTGGAGCCTTGTTGGAGAAGTTCAGGGCCAGTCGTTCTGTTCCTTTGAGGATTAGCCATAGCAAATTCGAAGACTTTTCAGATACAACCAAGCAAATTAGGAAAGAGGCCAGGGGGAAGCACGCAGTCTTTAATTTGTACAAAGGAAAAGAAAGATGATAATGACCAGGGAAAGCTAGTGTAAACTTTGTCTACTTCAAGCTTAATCCTTAAACATACAAACTTAATTCATACACATCCCTGTGGACCGGTCTTAGGAATAATTGTCAACCAATCAACACATCGCTTCTAGCAGCCTGAGCCACACACACCAAGAAAAGATGAAAAAGTAAGTCAATGTGGCATCGGGAGTACTGTTTGTTGTTACCTGTTCATTTGCGTCTTTATCACCCCTTCAAATAAACAAAACAAAAAGTATGCAAGAGGAATGAAATATCCTCTTTCATATTTTTCTCCATCTTCTAGAAGAAGGTAGCAAGAAGGCCAGAACAAATGTCTGAATCCTCTTCGGCTCAACAGGCTATTTGTAAGGTGATAATAGAAAAGAGAAAGTTCAGACAAGCCTTTGAAAACCACAGGATGGAATTTCCAGCCTAAGTCTCTCTCCTCCCCACCCTCTCCAGCTCCCAACTCTCCTCTCACTGGCTGAATTTGATGCATTTCTCTTGATGCTTATTTGGACAAAGCAACATAGCGCTTTGCAGATTCCTGTAACAAATTTGTTTCCCTGCACTTTAAGAATCAGGCTAGGAAAGCTCTAGCATGCGTCTGGGTGCTGCTGTTACGAGAAGGGGAGACAAGAGGCAGGGGGCTGGTGTGGAGTATGAATTACACACGGTGAGGATACTTGGCCTGGACTGTCCAGAAGCAGATGTGTTTGATGTATTCAAACACGTGCATATTCAAAACTCACCAGAGGTGTAGGAGAGCGGATCAGTTCCCTCCACACTTCCTGCCCAGAATGTCAGAACAAAGGCTCGACTGATGAAATCGAAGGGCAGAGATTTATGAGGGGAGGGGTCACAAAAGGAAAGGAAATTCCACTTCATGTTGCCTTCATTCTCCCTTCTGAATCGGCTTCCATGGAAATCCCTCACATCATACTGCGGTTGGGTTTTAATACGGTTAATCTTTCTCACTGATGGTAGCGCCGTGTACAGGGTTTCGCTGAGATGATGATAAATGTAAGAAAATCTCCTGCTTTGGGTTGTAAACCGTCCTTGGAATGATGAACTTGATTCTGCGCACAGCGCTGGCAGAGTTATCCGAGGAAAGGCCTGAGTTTGCTTCCCCTGCTCAGAAGCAGGGCTTTTTGACCATCACTGCAGGGGAGGAGCCTTTATCAGCCACTTGTGGCAACCTGAGATCCACTTTGTTGAAGAGGCTGCTTCGTTTTGGTGTTAGCTGTCATTTTCCAAAGTGTTAGGGCTAAGCCCCGTTTTTAAATGTACACTTTTTCCATTATACAAGTAATATGTGCTCATTTAAGAAAATGCAGAAAATTATGGAAAGAAGAGAAAAACTGATATCACCCCAGACAGTGCTACTCTTAACTTTTCAGTGATTTCCCCCCAATCCTGTATTTCCTGTACAAAGGTTTTTTTTGTTTTTTGTTTTTTGTTTTTTTGCTCTCTAGTTGACTGGTTTATGTAATATACAATCAGGCTTGTTTAGAATTTTGCATCTCGCCTTTCTGACAACATCTTAGCATAAGTTTTCTGATGTTATTGCATAGTCTTTATGATCATTGTAGTGGTTATATAACATTTCACTGTGATCATAAACTGTGGTTTACTTAGCCATTCCCCTATTATTGAATATTAAACTTGTTTTCTATTTTTTGCTGTTGTTTAGAATTGTTTCCTTGGAATAAATTCCTGCAAGTTGTGTTACCGAGTCAAAGAGCATGAATATTTTAAAAGAGCTCACTAATTTGAAATGCAATAACTGGGAGAAATAGATTGATAGGTTTGTTTGATTCCATGTTTCAATATTCAAATAATGAGCCGCTGCTTTAGGTAGGAGAATAGCAAAGGCATCAGTTGTGAGCCATTTTGAGTGAACTGATGTCTGCCTCGTGGTAAAGCTGGGGCCTGAGGTCTCCGCTGTGAACCAGGGCCCGTGATGGCACCCATACTGTGCCAACTAGCCATCATTTTTATGGGACATCAGCTCCCAAACTGGCTTGTTGACGCTTGTTAACAACCTTTTGTCATTTTTACGAAGCACATCTCAAATTCCCCTGGTGCAGACATCTACCAGTGCTGCCCTGAAGCTTCAATTTTGCTTACGGAAAATTGAATTTGCTTTCTTTTGCCTCTTAGGTGACAGAGTAAACTCACCCAGAGCAAATACACGAACACAAACAAAGGCAGTTGGGCTGGGTTTCAGAAAGAGCATTGAGAATGGAGGAGAAGCTTTTAGGCTGTCTTCAGTGGATTTCTTAAGAAGGATATTTAGACCATTTCCAGATCTCTTACTATCATGCCCTGGCTACCCCTGAAGGAAGGGGCATTCCAACAGAAAGAGCAGGCACATTCTGGGGCAATGGGCACCATCCCAGTCTGCACTCTGGGATGTCCCGTTACTTTATCACAGTAGCATAACCAGGAGGCCAAAACGCCACTTTCTGTCTGTGACAAGAATGGTGGCATCCTTAGTCAGTGCCTGCTCCGAGGCCCTGCCTGTCTCCTGCCCTGGGGTGCTTACCTTTGTGCTGTGATGTCATGTCAGCGTCTGTGCCCGCCAGCTGCATCAGGCGGGCTTCCTGCTGGAAAGAGGCGGGCTGGGGGCCGTCTGATCTAGAGCGCAGAGAAGCTACGGCTCGCGGGTCAAGCTAAGACGATAGTTGTCTTCCACTGCTGCTGATGCTGCTGCTGCGTCGCTTCAGTCATGTCCGACTCCGTGTGGCCCCATAGATGGCAGCCCACCAAGCTCCCCCATCCCTGGGATTCTCCAGGCAAGACACTGGAGTGGGTTGCCATTTCC
The DNA here is from genome assembly GCA_006408695.1 of Aepyceros melampus. Taxonomy (NCBI): domain Eukaryota; kingdom Metazoa; phylum Chordata; class Mammalia; order Artiodactyla; family Bovidae; genus Aepyceros; species Aepyceros melampus. The sequence goes on from SJXQ01002629.1 coordinate 471,872, forward strand.
TTCTCCAATGCGTGAAAGTGAAAAGTGAAAGTGAAGTCACTCAGTCGTGCCCGACTCTTAGCGACCCCGTGGACTGCAGCCCACCAGGCTCCTCCATCCATGGGATTCTCCAGGCAAGAGTGCTGGAGTGGGGTGCCATTGCCTTCTCCGTTGTCTTCCGCAAGGGAGCTTTTACAGAAGAGAAAAAGGGTGCACTCTAAGGCAGCCAATCGGCAAGGTTAGTCCCATGCAGTTATTATTATTTTTTAAAAACAAATTGCCAATCATAAAAATTGGGCAAATTCACATGCACAGGTAGGTTTCTTATTTCTCATTAAAAAATCAAAAAGGTCACCCGAAGCTGCCTTTCCGCAAAGCCCAGTCTGAGCGGCAGTCCCCCTCACAGCCTGAGACATCTTTTCCTCTTCGCAATGGTCCCTGTCTGTCCCTGTGTGCTCCTCACACCTTCCCATGGAGCCTCTCAGTTGCTTCTCCTGGCCGAGTGCACGGCTGAATTTGCACCTCTGGGGTTGCAGGAGGGTGCCCGGGAAGAATCGCAGGCTGCAGTGTACCTTGCCTTTCTCATGGGTGCCACATGAGAGTACGGCATCTCTCATGCCGCACTCTCACTCCTTTGACCAGAGTAAGACTCTCCAGGGCTCTTTGCACTTACCTGTGCAAATCCTCGGCTGTTCACCTGCACCATCACGTAAATAATTCAGTTGCCATTAACAGTGGAATTAACTTCATGTCATCTGCGGAGTACGGTGTGGGAACTTGCCATTTTTCATTGATTAACACTCTGTGGGATGTTTCATCCAATGCCTTAGTGTGATGCTAATTTAGAAAGGCAGAGTAGTCCAGCGCCTAAAAGCTGATGTCTGTGAGAAGCTGGTGGCCATGCTTACCTCACCGTAGGAAGCAAGACTGAGGTCTGTAATGAGGAAGCGTCTTCCTCTCCGTCATCACATTTTGCAGTGTATTTTTTTCTCTGCTGTATAAAGGTGTAATTTTCATTTAAAAAGCTAATGGTCATTTTAAAATCACACCTGGGAGAAGGGATTTAACTGGGAACAAAAAGTCAAAACGTACAGTGTGATATATGCAGCAGGATCCCAGTTTTATGAAAATATCATCTTATGTCCATACACAAAGTCTGAAAAGGAACAGTTCACAATGTCAATTGTGATTATCTCTAGGTGGTGAGATACAAGTAAATTTTCTCCCATCAACTATATTTTTTTATTCCTTTTGAGTCAGGTCTATTTTGTAGAGGAACATTATCTAGAAACTCTTACAGTGAAATAATTTGAAGTAGCATTCTGAAATCTTTCTTTAAAAGAGATCAGCTGTTAGTATAGACATGAGACTATACTCTTTATCAATGGATTTCAATGTTCATATGAAACAATGAGATAAATCTCTTTCTTTCTCCCTTTATTAAAGGAATCATATACTTCCTTTCATACCTACAGGTCTGATGTGGGACCAGCCCATTTCACAGACAACACAACTTAGGAAATCCCAGGAAATAGGGACAAGAGGGGGTGACAATATGTCTGGAACATATTAGCCTGTGATCCTTTTCAGTTAAATGGGAATTCTGCCTCACTCTCTCCCTTCTGGGTTTCAGGGAAGAGGGATGCATAAGGATGGTGAAAGGAGTGGAATGTGCGAAAATCAGTCATCGCTACAGAAGCTTGGGAGCTAAGCTGTGACTCCTCTTTACTGCTTGTGCCGTGTGAGGAAACCTTTCTAACAGTGTCGTGAGGAGCTGACATGCAGCTTCTCACTACATCTCGAAGTGCGACTGCAGTAGCAAAGTTCTTCACTTCGAACTTTCTATGAATAGATGAAAGTGAAAGCCACTCACTCATGTCCGACACTTTGTGATCCCATGGACTGTAACCCACCAGGCTCCTCTCTCCATGGGATTCTCCAGGCAAGAATACTGGAGTGGGTTGCCACTCCCTTCTCCAGGGGATCCTCCAGACCCAGGGACTGAACCCAGATCTCCTACAGGAGATTCTTTACCATCTGCACACCAGGGAGTAGATACTGCTGCTGCTGCTGCTGCTGCTAAGTCACTTCAGTCATGTCCGACTCTGTGCGATCCCATAGACGGCAGCCCAGCAGCCTCCCCCGTCCCTGGGATTCTCCAGGCAAGAACACTGGAGTGGGTTGCCACCTCCTTCTCCAATGCATGAAAGTGAAAAGGGAAAGTGAAGTCGCTCAGTCGTGTCCGACTCTTAGCGACCCCATAGACTGCAGCCCACCAGGCTCCTCCGACCATGGGATTTTCCAGGCAAGAGTACTGGAGTGGGGTGCTATTGCCTTCTCCGAGGGAGTAGATAGCTAATATTATTTATGGAGCTTCTCATGTAGCTCAGAGTTAAGGAATAGGCCTACCAGTGCAGGAGACCAGGAGACTTGGGTTTGATCCCTGCATCAGGAAGATCAGGAGGAGGAAATGACAACCCACTCCAGTCTTCTTGCCTGGGAAATCCCATGCCCAAAGAAGCCTGGTGGGCTACAGTCCATGGGGTCGCAAAGAATCGGACACGACTGAACAACTGATCGTGCATGCACGCATGGTATTTTTTTTCATTAACAGGAAAACCAGATTGGAGGTTAAAAAAAATCAGATTTAACAATATGCATTGAAAGAATTCAGCTTGATATTAATGGCAGGGGTCTCAAAGGGGAGAGTATTCTAGAACCTTTCACTGATTTATTTATTTTACTGAGAAAAAGCACTGCATTGGATCAAAGTTAAGCTGATTACCAGAATGTATTTAGACATCCCTAAACTGAGGCTAGGATCTTTATAAACACCTCTCGCACTCTTGTCTGGAGATGAAACAGGGCTATACCATTTAGAAGACCATGTAAATGATTCTCGCCGAATCGCCGAGCGAGTCTGCAATTACTTTACAGGCAAGTGTCTCCCTCGGGTACCAGTTGTGTTCCGGTGCCCACAGCGCTCTGTTCGCAGGATCAGCCCTCTGGGTCCTCCCTCCCTGTCTTCATCTCTTTCTCAACCCCTACTTCAAAAAGCAGACGAAAAGGCCATTCTCCCAGGCATATTTTCTAGCTGCAACTATTAGCATTTTCTTCTCATTTTCTTTTTTTTTTTTTTGCAATTAAAAAAAAAATAGGTAGAGCTCTTTTCCAAATCGATGCATTCGCCTTGGCTTCGGATGGGGCCACCTGCAAGTCATTCTGCTCTCTCGTCTCCACAGAGGGGGAGAAAAAGGCAGGGGCTGTGTTTTCTGCCTCTGCCTCCGCTTCTTATCCTTGTGTCTCTCGAAGGATGCCCCAGAAACACGATTGTCACATCTCAAGCAAGTGCGTGGAAAGTGAGAATTAGCCATTTCCAATCTTTTTCCCCTTCTAGTCAAGGAGCATTTGGTTTTGGCAGCCGCCTCGGGTGGGAGAGGCGTTTGGGGTCTGGGCAGCGTCTGCCTGCTTGAGGCAGGGAGGCGCAGCATGACGCGGAGGCACCAGGGCTGCTTGTTCTTCCGTTAATTCAGTGACCATGAAAAGTAAACTTTTCCTGACACAGCTTTGCGGTTCACTGCTTTTATTCCCCAGCCCTCTCTGGGCACAGAACAACTTTTAACTTTACCTCAGTAATTAGCCAGCCTCAGACAGCTGAAATTTAAGTCCCTCTGAGAGGTGGTAAAGCATTTTTAAAGAGCTATGACTGAAAACCATTAGCCTACACCACATTTTTAGAAGCTTCTGAGACCTCTTCATTTTCTTTCAATATTCTTCATCTTCGAATCTGAAGAAACTGGAGCCTGGGCAGCGTAATAAATACTTAATTCTCGATAGATGGCTCCTAATTTGCCCAGGCCCATCTGTACGTAATCCAGCCAGTAAAGAAAAATGAACCCCCACCCCGATCCATTTACTGTCCTGTTAACAGTCTAATTCCTAGAAACATCGGACTTTCAATACTTTACCTTAAGAATCTATTGCTCTTGGGCAAAACGCCAGTCATCCTATTATAAATCCTGAAAAACAGACTGGTGATTAAGACACAAACCACGTTCTACATTCGGAACCAGCATCTGACTTTCCCTTGCGCCCTCCCCTGCCTACACACACACACACACACACACACACACACACACGAGCTGAAGACTGGCTCAGTGGAGTCCATCACGCTTGCCTTAAATGAACTGGCCGAACACTGGTGAATTTCAGAGTCACCAGCAAAGCTTTGGAAAGGACTTCTGAAGTGAGCAGTCCCCATGGATTTCACCATTACTCCATGCTTCTTTTTCAAAAGCTCATCTCCTGGGTCTCTTTCCCTAAGTCAGCACCCAGCACCCCAGGGCTCCCTGTCAGTCTTGGCCCCCTGACCCAGACCCGAGCGCTTTCCCCTCCTGATTGCTGGTGAGCGCTCAGCCTCCCTGCCCCATCTTGAAGCAAAGCCAAGTTTCCTGCTACTCTCTTAATACAAACCACAAATCTATGATGCTGACCTTAATTCACGTTCTAGGAGAGCATCTGACAGAATCTGCTGATCTCCTCTGTCTTCAAGAGTCTCCTAGAGACAATACCCTGTCTTTACCTAAATCCTACAAATGAGTCTAATAGTAGAGATTCCTTACCAGCCCAATAATGAGAAGAAGGTGGCTGCCAATTTCTCCCATGTAGTGGGCTGGCCCTGGTCATAAACACATGTGTGGGAAGCTGAATTGAAGTGAGTATACCTAGTATTTACCCTGACCTAAAATTATTTACTTGGAGGTCTTGTAAGCCTTCTTTTCCATCACGCTTTATAAACACAATTCTCTAAACTTATTTATGTTTTTCCTTTTTCAGCTCAAAGCTATTCTCAACTGCCCTCTCACTTCACACAGGTGTGTCATGATCAGTTGTGAGATGTCACAAGAAATTTGTTCTGGTAATAGTTTTTCTGAAGCCTGCAAAGTATTTGCTTTCTTTTTCTGAGAAGAGAGTTTTCCAGACTATAGCAACCGTCTCACAGTCTTGTTACAGCTAGAATAACCCTGCCAGCACCCTTGAGAGTGTGTTGTACACGTGAAAGTCATCTACCATGGACGATAAGGAAGGGGAAAATAATGCTGACAAACCCATGCCACAGCACTGGATCCAGTAACTGAGTATAAGGGAGATTATCGGACCATTATTCCAATGGACTTCTGTTCAATTAAACCATACGCCTAGAAGAACAAGGCAGAAAATTCACAGGAAGGAAGAAGGCACCACGGTGACCCCGATCCTGGAGAATAGCCCAGATCCAGAAGCACGGCAGCTCCTGCTCTCCCGCCAAACACTGTTGTGAGCTGAAGCAAACCCTTGACGTCAGGACGCCCAGCTTTTCCAAAGAAACCAGAAATGCAGATTTTAATGCGAAACCCCTCAGTCTGTAAATGCAAGCATGTAGGTAAAACCTAAAACCTAGTTTATGACTTGCTAAACTTTGTATCGGGCTTCCCTGGTGGCTCAGTGGTGAAGGATCCATCTGCCAGTACAGGAGACCTGGGTTCGATCCCTGGGTCAGGAAGATCCCCTGGAGGAGGAAATGGCACCCCACTCCAGTGTTCTTGCCTGAAGAATCCCATGGACAGAGGAGCCTGGCAGGCTAAGGTCCATAGGGTTGCAAAAGAGTCAGATGTGACTTATGACTAAACAACAGCAAACTTTGTGTTGAATGATACACAAGCAGCCAGACCGGTGTACAGGCCCCAGCTTGCAGTTCCTGGATTAAACAAAATATTAACTCAGGAGACTCAGTTCAGTTCAGTCGCTCAGTTGTGTCTGACTCTTTGCGACCCCCTGGACTGCAGCACGCCAGGCCTCCCTGTTGTTGGGTTCTATTTATAGCATCCAAAGATGAGTCAGCCCTCCATCAGTTCCTGATGGCAAGGGACGAATAAGGGAGAGAAGGAAGCACAGGACTTGGATGCCATTGGGCTGACATGGCCGCCTTCCATGGGAAAAGCACAAAGCACTCTTCAGCCAGGAAGCAGGGCCAGCAGAGCTGGGAGGTTTCGCAGTCTCTTCCCAGGGCCGGTCCACAGCCTAGGCAGCCTTTTGACGGGGGCCGTGGAAAGTCTGGTCCCAAGCCCCCCCCCACCACAAAGAGCCAGCCCCAACAGAGTCCCCTGCACCAGGCGGTGGAGAGCAGACACAGGGCTTCTTAATCAGGGCCCCGGCTGCCTGTGGGGGGACTGGCGAGACACGGCCCGCCACGCACAGGAGGATGACATATTTACAGAGTGGGAAAGAAAGGCCTCTTCCTCTGGGCAGCTGACGTTCAGCGTGGCCAGCAGATCCCGGGATGGATCTCATCCCCCAGCCACGTCTTTGGCTGGGCTTCCCTTAGTAGGACCCAAAACGCAGGGCATAATTACCAAGGAGCCCAGTTCTTTACCAGCTCAGGGGTGCGTCTCCAGACGTGGCTTTCTGGAACCTGGTAACACGCAGACTGTGTTGCGAATTATTTTCCTGCAGCCTTTCTACCTGCCACGTGGATGGAAATCAGGAGCCCTTGGGACGTGGAGCTATTTAAAAATAAATGTGGCGTATGTAACCATAGCAAGCGATTATATCAATTCTAAATGGACTTTGCCCTAAGAAAAATTTTAAAAAAGGCAAGCTTTGGGGTTTTATTTCATTTACCAGAACCCAAGTGAGTCGAGCATGATTGAAGTGCCTGTGTTTGGCTGGGCTCCTCTCTGTGATGCTGGCTTGTGGGGCGGGTTTGAGTGGACCCAGCTGTAAAACTAAGAAGCCCCTCTGGACACAATCTCTCCCCAGATGCCAAAAATACCTCCTCTTTGAGAAGCTGGAGGAATAACTCTCCGCCAACAATAGGACATTCTTTTCTTCTTGAAGGTTTTATTTTTACAGGGAATGGCAATGAGCAGGAGGTTACTCTCTGCCACAAGGCAATGCCCAAAGCAGGGACCAAGTCCTAACTTAGTTAGGAGGTTGGGAATTGGATCCAGCATCCCAAGGAGAGAAGTGTTCTATGTTTCTCTTTAGACACAGCACCCTTGTCCTGCGTGTGTGTGTATGTGTGCGTGTGCACACTCACACGTGCACATTGGTCAGCGTAGCCAGCTGGGGACAAGAATCACTAAAGCTTCTTGGAACCCGACTTTGCTTTTAGTCTGAAGGCATCTCACTCACAAGAGTTCTTTCAAAAGCCCCAGTGCTGAAATATTTCACCAAGCCATAGTACAGCAACTTGGATTATGCTGCGGGAGGTATGTGCACGCTCTCCCTTCACACTGCTTTGTGGATTATTGTGCGGCCGTAACCTCTTATGGAAACCTTGCCCCCTGCTTTATTTTTCTCTCAGGGTGTACTCAGCACTTCTCCCAGACAAACTTGTAGAATGAATGTCTCCCCATTTTATTTCAGCTCACCACTTAGTTTGAAATTCTTGCTTCTTGATTCAATTTGAACAACTGTGAGAGTTCGGATTGAAACAAAACAAAAAAGCATTACCTCTCTGTCTGATGTTGACTTTCAAATTGGAGAGAAGACTCCTGGGATTAAATAGACGATGTGTGGTATCTTCTTGGAAGGAGCATTTTTTCTTTCTTTCTTTCTTTTTAATAGAAAATTTCTGACTCAGACAGAGAGGCCAGGGGAGTCTGTTGAAAAAAATCAGAACATCTCATGTGGCTATTCCAATGGAAAGTTAAAAAAAAAAAAGAAAGAAATACAAATCAGGTACAACACTTCAGTCCCGATGCAGAAACCATGAACTGATGGAGTTAGGGGTGGTAATATACCTCACTGGGGATCCAAAGTAATTAAACAGTGTTGCAAACCCAAACTCTGAGTGGATTTAAGCCCTCACTAGGGAAGTACAGTCCCTTCTTCGGGAAGAAAGTGAAACTAGGCATTCTGATGGCAAACAAGAAGCTTTCCATTTGATTCTGTCCTTCTTTATAGTGTCTGCTTTATAGCATCTTCTTGCTGTCTGTCACATTTGAGCTTATCTTCCTTATTCCGACAGTAAGGAAGCAATGTTATAGCTTGTTATGTCAAAGCTGCGAGGGAAGCAAGGACCTAGCTGAAGAAAGCACGTCATTATTTTTCTTAATTATTTCAGAAATGTCATCTCCGATACCATTCAGCCTTTTGTAACTATGAGGAGAAAATTGAATAACTGCCTGTTCCCCTAGAACCGCTTTAAAAAGTTTGCAATTTTTTCGGACAGCCAGGAAACAATCCGATGATACTGGTAAGCTTTGCAGGATGATAGGAGGGTCATTACATGTAATCAGGAAAAAAAAAATATTATGGTATATAAGGCAGACTGTTTCACATCGTCCAGTTAGTTTAGGTTAAGAAATGTTTTCTCTCAGGAAATGCCTTTAAACCAGTGCTACGTTTCATTTAATGATGTGGAAAAAATCCACAAAATATCCTTAGGAGAAATGTATTTAATTTTCTCTTTTTAAGCGAGTCAGCCAGTAAAGTGAGCTGCGCATTGCTCACATGACTAACACGGCCTGGCGGAGCTCGCTGAAATATGCCTGGTCATGCACATTCGGAGGTAATGTTAGTTGGGAGCAGTTGGTATGGTTGCTTAGCACTTTCCAGAACCTGATTGACTTCAGCTGCTGAAAGCTTCTGCAAGGATGTTGACAGGTGTTGGAACCCAGGGCAAACTCCCCTTGCCTATTTCTGCCCTTAAGTACGAAGGAATCAATAGAAATGCAACTTGGCATCCCAAAAGGAGATCCTCACCTTTTCCTGGCTTTAATGACTACCCTGAGGAAAGAACATTTATGCCCTGCTCTGAAAGAGCAGTTAGCCACCTTGGCATCATCTGGGTGTGCAGGGCAAGGATGCCGAAGAAGCTCGGCAAATATGCCTGCGCCCCAGGGTGCATCGTCCTTGCCTCTCACTCTGCCGGCTCTCCTGACTCAGCTGACCTTGTTCAGCGTTTAATCATAAACAGGTCACTCTCTGTCCTTCCCCGGGTCATTCGGCTTCCCTCTCTGACCTTTGGTGGAGACGGGCTTATTCCACTCTGCTCTCCACAGACGGTAAGGCAGTCATAACATTCTCAGAGTATGTGGGATTCAGTTATGAGAACCACTAGGTTGGCAGTGATAAAACCGTGCACTAAAATTATCTTTCCCCCTGTGTTTACAATTTGCAAACTCTAATTTTGACTCCAGGTAAAAAGTAACTGGAAAGATAGGCTGATTTTTTTTCAACAGAGATAAATGTGATAGAAAATTCTTGTGCAAAATGAAATGTATCTGATTCATTTTGGATTTTCTCCCTTGTTTGACCTTCACTCTTGCTTCCAGCTCAAGGCTACTTGCTTCAGCACTACAAAGAGAAAAGTGTGTTTTTCAGAAGTCAGATATGCAAAGGAAGAAGTGGATCGGCAGGGCTGCTTAGGCATTTTAATTCTAGGAAAGGTGTCACAGGATAGTGTTTTTTAGAGGATCAACTTCTACACATTTTAAATATGTACACTGAGACTGAAGTCCATAACTGATCGGCAAATTAATAGAAAATCTATGTACTAACAAGGGTATCAGCACAATGAAATGATAGTCTTTGACCCTGGTAAAGACATGAATCGCAATTCTTTTCCCGCCAAGGTTAATTGTTGGGAGTTTTCAGTGTGCTAATTGCTCTTAAGGAGGATGTCAGCCATCAGTCAAATTGAAGTATTGTTGCCACATAGGAAGAGTTTCTGCCCTCCAGACTGCTGACTGACATCAGGCTAGGGGGAAACTTCCGGGTAGAAGGCTGGAACAGACAGTCACTTGAAGCCAAGTGTCTGACTTTATCGTAATCTAAGAGGAACCTGTGTCCTGAAACACAGTATATCATCTCTTTGACCCGGGGACAGATGGTATCTCATGCATAATAGAGGTTATTTTACACAGAGCTTTCAGTTCCCTGGAAACAAACTAGTCTTCCTAAGACCAAGAGCTTCCAGTAAAAAAAAAAATCCTGTAAGAAAAATAAAGATCTCCCATAAATGATCAATTGTTGGCCCCATCTGCTCACCAGGTATCCTGTATCATTAGTAGCTAGCGTCTGCTAATACCAACATAAGTTGGCCACTGACCCCATTATATGATAACCAATGGGTATGTGTGATATTGCTGAGCATGGAAAATAAATGTAACCTCTTTCATAGGTAATCAACTGATGCCTGATCGCTTTTAATAGCTCCACATTACCTACAAGGAGATTGATAGAATGCTATTTTTATACTGGTGGAGACAAATATAATTGATGATCATAAAATATATACTTCCATAATTTCCCCACTAACCTCTTCAACACAATATTCTGTTTTAGCTCTATATAAAGTAAAAAATTAATTCATGTTTTTACTGATTTTCTGTTTATGAACTTCATACAATGTCCCTTTTCTTCCCTTAGCACATGGGTGAAAATGTGGAGTTGCTTAGGTTTCACTGAGTGTTAAGTAGCTCCAAAAAGTCTCTAATTATTTTTTCTCTATTCTAGAATAAAGTAATGTTAGACTGTTGAATTTCATGCCACGCACTGGCCCATCCGTCTCGCATTCTCCATTGGAGTCTTAATCCAGAGTGGTCACCTTAACTCTTATTATGCTTGGCTTTGGCTATCCTAAATCTTTTTGAGTAGAGCTACCACAATTTAAGAAATGTTTTAATACTAGTATATTATAGTTCTTTGTTTCAACCATCTTTCTTGGTTATGGATGTGATACATATTCATGAGACAAAATTTAGGGCAAAAAACCCCAGAAAAATATAAATCACTTTTAGAAAGAAATGTTGGATTATTTTTCTCCCCATTTTGTTGTCCTTCCCCAGAAAGAATTTAAATTGAATATTGATTTTATTTTTTACTTCAGAATATATCACGATTATAAGGGCATATTGATTCAATTAATCTTTGAAGAAAGTGTTTTAGAATTTAAGCGGCTCAGGGTTTTTAAATTTCTTGTATCTCCTGAGGATAAGACACCTTTCTAATTTCCAGAAATAATTCCTCTGCAGTAATAGATGATGGGACCCAATTCTCAAACCTTTATTCAAGAAAAAGACTCCCAGTGGAGCCTGATGTTTAGGTAAGAATATAACATTGAGGCTGTATTTTATGTCCTGACCAATACTGTGGCCATTCACATGTGGGTCCTCCTGGGACCCCCACAATGAATACCATCTGGCTTTGGAGAGTTGGAACACTTACGTGTCTTAAGTGCTACGTAATGACTTCTGGAAGACTTTAGTCTCCATCAACATTTTACTAAAAATGATTTCAGGAGAAATTTTTGTTTTACCTTAAACTTCTCTTGTTGAAATTGTTTCTCTTAGATTCTCTATTCTTTGTTAAATTTATCTTCAGCAACAGTTTTTTCATCCAGCTTCTAAACTACAATATGTAGCTTTCATAAAGATTCTTGACAATCTATTGTACCATCTGTTTATCTACCCCATCCAATCAGAATTTAATGCATGCATTTACCATCTCATTGGTTATTGTCCTTGCCAGGTAGATTTTTATCTTTTAGATTATATTTTAAAGACTTCCTGTTTTCTTTCTGAAGAAGTCATTTCTCTGCTTCATCACACAGGGATTGCTCTTTCTTGCCCTCATGCTTTACTTCTCAAAAGCAAAGTGACCCTCAGTACTTTCAACTCAACATGTTATACAAACTCAAGGCTGATTCTAGGCTGCTGGAGAGGAGCGGGTGTTGTTCTTCGGCATTTCTTAGGTTTCGATTTTGTCTGTTCTCTGTACTATATTTATCCACAGGACTGTTGCTACTGCTACTTACCAAGCCAAGAATTGCAAAACTGTAGATTCTCACTCAGTATTGAAAGACTTCTCTTAGGTTTATTTCACAGAGTGGTCCTTAAGCTTTTGTATCTGATTTCTGGCCAGTGTGACTGAATCATAAACTCCTTGAGGGCCAGGTAATGTAGCTTATGAACACTAACATAAATACGGCCAGTGCCTGATGTATGAAAGACTCGACATCACTGAATGAAAGGATGGATGTGTTCCTGCATCTCACCTAATTTGAAATGCTCACCTTTTCTCAGGATTGACTGTTATTAGCTTGTGAAAACATGTGTATCATCTATAGACAGTTTGAAAGATATTAAAATTGTGGAAGTTTCCATGGCAGTGAGCTTTGGGGCTTTCACTAAAGCAAAATCAACATTCAGAATAGAGCAGTCATGATGCCATTGTGAGTGGAGATAGAGATTGTGGAGAATTAGACTTTGGTAGTTTTCTGAAATCGTCTGTCCACCTAGAGCTTAAAACATCAACCCGTGTCACGGCCCTCCAGCCACCGCTTCCTCTCTCCTTGACTTCCCACCCACCTGTGCACCTCTGCTCGGACACCCCCTGAGGGGACACACTACTGCTCAAGCCTGTTCTATAGATATCTGTGTCAGTAACAAGAATGAAAGTGAAAAGTGAAGTGAGGTCTCTCAGTTGTGTCTGACTCTTTGTGACCCCATGGACTGTAGCCCACCAGGCTCCTCCATCCATAGAATTTTCCAGGCCAGAGTACTGGAGTGGCTTGCCATTTCCTTCTCCAGGGATCTTCAACAACTATAACCCTTGGTATGTGCCAGACAGTGCCTAAGCATTAGGATCTATTAGCTCTTTAATCTCACCACAGATATTATTCTTGATGTCACTTTTCCGAGAACTGAGAGAACTGAGGCACCCAGAGGGTAACTCATTTGTCTGAGGCTACCTCAGGACCTTCAGCCCTAAGCAGCTTTGCTCCAAACTCCAGTCTCCTAAGTCCTCAGGCTGTTCTACTTTCTAGAAAGGTCCTTATGATATGTCCGGCTCGAAAGTCTTTTTCCTGTAACAGCTACCCATCCACACACACTTCATCCCCTGGCACGTGACAGACTTTTAAGTACTGAACATCGCACCCCCCTGTATTGCCTCTTTTTGAGGCTCAGCTGCATTGTTTTTTCCTGTTAGATCTCAGATTGCATTAGAGATGGCCCGTTAATCCTCTGAATCCTACCCTTTCCCCCCATTTTAATATCTTCACCGTAAACGGAACCTAGTCTGGTGGAGGAGTGGGTTAGACTGTAGCAGCCTGGTATTTTGGTGATGATGTCTCACTCAGGATGTCCTGGAGTTGGCTCACTTCATCGCATCTTTGGCCCCGCTTGAGCTGAGTGCCTTCTAAACCCTGATGTAGCTCACAAGGATATGCTCGTTTGGGCCTTTCTCTGTTACCGTGTGTAATTCTCCCTATCTAAATTTTCTTAGCTGATGTAGCCCTCTCTGGATTATGATCAATCATCTAACAAGCTGAGTTTCCCGCTCACCATCACCTTTGTCACGGGCCCCGCAGGTCATGCTGTGTGCTTCTTGCTGCAAACTAATTCGATCCTCAGACCCTTGTTCATCCCATCTTTTCTCCTCTTGTGGGCACAGGAACAGCCCAGCTACTCTCCTCCATCCATCTCAGGGAGGCTTGGGGAAGTAAATTGGCACTCACCTTGTAGACACATCAGCTACTCTGTTCCCCCGTCATGGTGCCACAGAGTCATCTCCAAGACCCCCACAATCTCAAGGTTTAGGGGGAAGGAGGAGAGTTCAAAGCAGCTCCTCAATGGGATAAGCCTCCTAAATTCAACACTCCTACAGCCCTGCTATCCAGGATGGGAGGCTGCGGTGTGTGTGCAGTTGAACTCTTTGCAACCCCATGGACTGTGGCCCACCAGGCCTCTCTGTCCTTGGGATTCTCCAGGCAAGAATACTGGAGTGGGTTCCCATTTCCTTCTCCAGGAGGGACTACAATTCCTGATTAATCTGGGTCGTTTGCAGTAGATTCTGTTGTTGAAGTGTTGCAGAACTGAGGAAGAGCTACATTTTACATGAAAAGCTGTCACCAGTTTCTAGGAGAGGCCGTGGGACCACCAGGGTCTCCAGGAGACCGGGATCTACTGTGGGGACTTCGATAGGTCATCATCACTCCATGCTTGCTTATCCAACCTTCCAGGAATACCTGGGCTGGCTTCTCGGGAGGGTAGAATGATTCACTGATGTAAACCAGCTCCACAAGGCAGCCGAGGCTGCGGAGAGAGGCGCAGCGGTGGCTCTCCATCTTTGTGTGTCACCACGGTTTGTGGACAGAGGCAGCCCTGGGACTCGGGTGAGTTGGAGTTTGCTTTCTTGAAAAGGACCCAGCCTTGACATTGTCCAAAATCTGTATAGGCTCAAGAGTAAACAGGAAGGCTCTGTCTACCAAGAAAGAGAAAAGGAGAAGGATGTGAAGACTGTCCTTTATTCCCAGTTTAAGTGCCACCCCCCCCCCCCCGACAGGCGAGGCCTGCCCAAGAAGCTGATTGGGGTGGGGTGGGGGGGCTTGGGGAGAGGGCTAGTGCAGTACCTCTTCTTCTCTGCCTTCTCAGTGGTCCTCAAACTGTGGTCCCTGAAACGGCAGCACTGGCATCACCTGGGATCTGATTAGAAATTCAAATCACCAGGCCCACCCATGCCTATTGTATCAGAAACTCTGGAGGTGGGGCTCAGCAATCTGTTTTAACAAGCTGTCCGGGGGATTGTGGTGTGCAGCACAGTTGAAAGCTAGCAGTTTATATCAGGTAGAAATATAGAAATCGTCCTTCTCTAACCCAACACTATATTCCAACAGGCTGATATTTGGTGAAAAAGCCAAACGGTAATTCCTAAGCTGGGGTTAAAAATACACGGCCTGATACTCCCTGAAGCCTTCTTGAAGCTTCTGGCCTATTGTTTTGTCCCTCCTGCCTCTGTTTTCTTTCCTTTATTTGCACGGGAAGATTCCTATTCGCCCTTCAGAGTCTTGTTTCATTGACATTTCCTTTGTGAAAACTTTCTTGCGTCCTCTTCTCATCCCCAAAGCCCGAACAGAGTTATCTGTGTTCTTCTCTGTATGAAGCTTGCTTTTGAGACCTACAAGCACTGCTCTAGTTGTTCCTCCTTGGCCGCCTCTGCTGGCTCCTCTTCCTTGAAACGTGAAAGTGTTAGTCGCTCGGTCGTGTCCGACTCTTTGTGACCCCATGGACTGTAGCCCGCCAGGCTCCTCGGTCCATGGGATTCTCCAGGCAAGGATACTGGAGTGGGCTGCCATTCGCTTCTCTGGGGAGTCTTCCCAGCCCATGGATGGAACCCAGGCCTCCTGGAATGCCCGTGGATTCGTGACTGAGCCACCAGGAGAGCCCCTCAGGCCTCGTTCCCTTGCGTTCTCCCCCCGGACCTTCTCATCATCGGCGCAACGTCAGCTCTCATCATTCAGCTGATGACACCACAGTCCACCTTCTCATCATCGGCGCAAGTCAGCTCTCATCATTCAGCTGATGACGTCACAGTCCACCTTCTCATCCATCGGCGCAACGTCAGCTCTCATCATTCAGCTGATGACATCACAGTCCACCTTCTCATCCATCGGCGCAACGTCAGCTCTCATCATTCAGCTGATGACACCACAGTCCACCTTCTCATCCATCGGCGCAACCTCAGCTCTCATCATTTAGCTGATGACACCACAGTCCGCGTCTCCGACCGAGACGTCTCCTCTGGGCTCGTGGCCTTAGACTAGCGCCACCTGGACACGTCCCCTCAGAGAACCGCAGGGACCCTCAAAGCCGGCATGTGTGGTGTGGAATGAAGCCTCTTTTCTCACCCCCTGCCCGCAGCCCCTCCTTGGCCTCGGCTCCACTTCCGCCAGAGACGGGCCGTTCCCGCTACGAGCCGCGCGGGACCGGGCGCCATCCCGGCCTGCTTCCGGCCCCTCCCCCGCCGGCTAGCCGTCGCCGTGGCAACTCCACAGCCCTCCCCGGCTTCCGGCTTCCGGCGGCTCAGCGGGCGGCGAATCCGCCTGCGCGCGGGAGACCCGGGTCGACCCCTGGGCTGGGAAGATCCCCTGGCGAAGGGAAGGGCCACCCACGCCAGTGCTCAGGCCTGGAGGATTCACGGTCTGGGTAATCCACGCGGTTGCAAAGAGTTGGACACGACTGAGCAGCTCTCGCGTTCACTTCACCCTGTCAGACGTCTCAGGAGTGCAGCGGGAGTTGTTTGCTCACTGGTCTCCTAGACTGCGCTAGCCCCTCTCCTTCTGCCTGGGATTCACCCCGTACACGAGGGGTGCTCAGCACCCAGGCCTGCGGCCTGCGGCCTGTTAGGGGCTGGGCTGCACAGCCGGAGGTAAGTGGTGGGCCAGGGAGCCAAGCGGCATCTGTGTTCACAGCCGCTCCCCACCGCTGTGTTACCGCCTGAACCCCTCCTCCTGTCAGGTCAGCGGCAGGATGGGATTCTCATAGGAGAGCAAACTCTACTGTGACCTGCGCGTGCAAGGGGCTCTGTTGCACACTTCTTATGGGAATCTAATGCCTGATCATCTGAGGTGGAGCTGAGGCGGTGATGCTCAGTAAATGCACTGTGCTCGAAGCATGCTCAAACCATCTCCACCCCCGTCTCAGTCCATGGGAAAATTGTCTCCCATGAAGCCAGTCCCTGGTGCCAAAAAGGCTGGAGGCCGCTCCTGTTCACCTCAGGCAGAGGGATGATGCTAAAATGTAAATCTGATCATAGAACGACCCTGCTTGAAACCTTCCTTGCGCTTCTGTTCTGCATGCTGCAGGAGATGACCAGACTCACTCATCTGGGTCTTGGCTACCCATTCAGCCTTAACGTTTTTCTCTAATATTTTATTATAAAAATGTTCAAGCACTGAGAAAAGTTGAAAGAATTCTAAGGTGAACACCCCCACACACACGTGGACTGTGCCATTAACATTTTACTGCACCTAATTTATCACATTAACAATCCATCTATCCATCCCTCAATGTATCCATCAATCCATCTTGTGTTTTGATGTATTTCAAAGCCAGTTCAAACATTAGTACACTTTCTCCCAACATGCATATTATTAACTACAGTTCAATATTTGTTTATCGTGTTGGTTTTATTTGAAGTAAAATTTATATATAATGAAATGCACAAATCTTAAAGAAACATTCCAGAGTTTTGACACTTGTATAACCCAAATCCCTATTCAAATAAAGAACATCACGTGTACTCCAGAAACTTCCCATGTATCCCTTCCCAGACAATTATTGTCCCCTCAGGTACTCACTGTTCTGACATTTTCCACCATAAATTATTTTTGCCTCTCTAAGATTTCTGTGAGTACAATCTTTGTGTAAGGATTCTTTCCTCAGCATTGTTTTTGAGATTTGTTCCTATTGTTGTCTGTAATCAGTGTGACTTTCCCCCTTTGTATTGTAGTATTTCATTGTATAAATAGAGCAGAGTTTATTTCTACATTGCCCTGTTGATGGGCTTTTTCTAGTTTTTTAGCTATTATGAATAAATCTGCTTGAACATTACTGTATAAGCCTTTTTAGACACATGTTTTTAATTTATCTTGGGTAAATAAGGCTGCCCACTCCAGTGTTCTGGCCTGGAGAATATACAGCCCATGGGATTGAAGAATAGGACACAACTGAGTGACTTTCACTCACTCAAATACCTAGGAATGGAGTTTCTGGGTCATAAAGTAGGTTGTACCTGCTTTAAGCTGTTCTGTTTTTTCACTCCTATCAATAATGTTTTCAAGTTCTAATCACTCGACATCCTTGACAGATTTTGAGGTCATCAGTCTTTATGTTAGCCTTCCTCATGGATACATGTGACTGGTATTTCATTGTAGCTTTAATTTGCATTTCCTTGATGATTGTTAAACATCTTCTTGTGGATTTATTGCCCATTTGTAAATCTTTTGGACAGCATCTTCAAATCTTTTACCCCCTTTAGTTTTGAATTATTTGACTTTATATTCAGTTCAGTTCAGTCACTCAGTGGTGTCTGACTCTGTGCGACCCCATAAATTGCACCACACCAGGTCTCCCTGTCCATCGCCAACTCCCAGAGTCTACTCAGACTCGGGTCCATCAAGTCAGTGATGCCATCCAGCCATCTTATCCTCTATTGTCCCCCTCTCCTCCTGCTCCCAGCATAAGGGTCTTTTCCAATGAGTCAACTCTTCACATGAGGTGGCCAAAGTATTGGAGTTTCAGCTTTAGCATCAATCCTTCCAATGAACATCCAGGACTGGTTACCTTTAGAATGGACTAGATCTCCTTGCAGTCCAAGGGACTCTCAAGAGTCTTCTCCAACAGCACAGTTCAAAAGCATCAGTTCTTCAGCACTCAGCTTTCTTCACAGTCCAGCTCTCACATCCATACATGATCACTAGAAAAACCATAGCCTTGACTAGACGGACCTTTGTTGGCAAAGTAATGTCTCTGCTTTTTAATATGCTATCTATGTTCCAGACCACCTGACCTGCCTCTTGAGAAACCTATATTCAGGTCAGGAATCAACACTTAGAAGTGAACATGAGGAACAGACGACTGGTTCCAAATAGGAAAAGGAGTACGTCAAGGCTGTGTATTGTCACCCTGCTTATTTAACTTATATGCAGAGTACATCATGAGAAACGCTGTGTTGGAAGAAGCACAAGCTGGAATCAAGATTGCTGGGAGAAATATCAATAATCTCAGATATGCAGAGGACACCACCCTTATGGCAGAAAGTGAAGAGGAATTAAAAAGCCTCTTGATGAAAGTGAAAGAGGAGAATGAAAAGTTGGCTTAAAGCTCAACATTCAGAAAATGAAGATCATGGCCTCTGGTCTCATTACTTCATGGGCAATAGATGGGGAAACAGTGGAAACAGTGTCAGGCTTTATTTTGGGGGGCTCCTAATCACTGCAGATGGTGATTGCAGCCATGAAATTAAAAGACGCTTACTCCTTGGAAAGAAAGTTATCACCAACCTAGATAGCATATTGAAAAGCAAAGACATTACTTTTCCAACAAAGGTCCATCTAGTCAAGGCTATGGTTTTTCCAGTGGTCATGTATGGATGTGAGAGCTGGACTGTGAAGAAAGCTGAGTGCCAAAGAATTGATGCTTTTGAACTGTGCTGTTGGAGAAGACTTTTGAGAGTCCCTTGGACTGCAAGGAGATCCAACCAGTCCATTCTAAAGGAGACCAGTCCTTGGGTGTTCATTGGAAGGACTGATGCTAAAGCTGAAACTCCAGTACTTTGGCCACCTCATGCGAAGAGTTGACTCATTGGAAAAGACCCTGATGCTAGGAGGGATTGGGGGTGAGAGGAGAAGGGGACAACCGAGGATGAGATGGTTGGATGGCATCACTAAATCAATGGACATGAGTTTGAGTAGACTCTGGGAGTTGGTGATGGACAGGGAGGCCTGACATGATGCAATTCATGGGGTTGCAAAGAGTTGGAGACGATGGAGCAACTGAGCTGAACTGAGGTTGGTCATAACATTCCTTCCAAGGAGTAAGCATCTTTTAATTTCATGGCTGCAGTCACCATCTGCAGTGATTTTGGAGCCCAAAATAGTAAAGTCTGACACTGTTTCTACATCTATTTCCCATGAAGTGATGGGACCAGATGCCATGATCTTTGTTTTCTGAATGTTGAGCTTTAANCTCTCCTGTTTGACCACTTCCAATTTGACTTTATATTACTGAGTTGTAAAAGTTCCTCAGATCATGGATACCAGTCTTTTGTCAGATATATATTTTACAAACATTTTCTCCCAGTGTGTGCTTATTTATCTTCTTAGTGTCTTTTGATGATAGAAGAACTTTTCATTTAATGAAGTCTAATTTATCAAAAAAAATGTGATGGTTACTGTTTCTTTGTCCTATCACATAAGAAGAAACCCTTAGCCCACCCCAAATCATGAAGATATTCTCTTACATTTTCTTCTAAAAGTGTTAGCTTTCATGTTTAGGTCTATTAGTATGTGTATAATGTGAGGTGGAGGTCAAGGTTCAGTTTTTCCCTTATGCATATCCAGTTTATTGATACTTATTTCCTTTTATTTACTGTACCATTTACGGATAAGAACTTCCTTTTCCTATTGGATTACTTTGACCCCTCAGCCAAAAATCAAATGACCACCCGATGGGCATCTCCTGCTCTGTGAATTCCATTGCTCTGTGAATCTTCATGCCGCTATCACACTGCCTTGACTATCACAGCTTTCCAGAATATTTAAATCGGGTAATGTAAATCCTCCAACTTTGCTATTCCTGTTCAAGATCGCTCCAAATATTTGAAGTCTTTTACATTTGCATATAAATATAGGATCCGCTTATCAATTTCAAGAACTCCTGTTCGTTGCATCTTGACTTTTGATGTGGTGCACTCCATCCCCACTGTCCCTGAAGACTAGGAGGAGTGAAGAAAGTGCTCTTTCATAAACTCTTAGCTGCATAGGGATTTAGCGAAAGGACAGAATTTTTAATAGCCTATTTAAGGTTTGTTCTTAATTCTAGGTGAAAAAATTTCCTCTTTCCATCTGACAAAAGTCATACAACACCATTTCAATTTTACAATGAATATTCTCCTACATGGACAGGTAAAGGATTGCACCGAAATCCTTCACTAAAATATAATTTACCCTTAGAAGGGGAGGATTCTCACACTTCATCATCAATTACTTCCTCTAGGAAGTCTCTTTTAACAAGGGTTTATAGATGGAGAATCTGGCTGATTTCCTTCTCCATGTTCCTCCTCCTCGTCTTCTTCATTATATTTCACCTCATGATCAACACTATAGCTGGCAACCTACTGAGTCCTTCCTCTCCTCAACTCTATGCTAAGAACTTCATTCATAGCTCACTTAAACTTCACATCAGCCCTGTTTGGTCTGCCTTTACAGATGAGGAAGCTAAAACTCAGTGAGGTGAAGGACTTTCTCAAGGACCAACGGAGGCTACGTGGTGATGCTGGGGCTCGAACTTGAATGGTTCTTACTCCAGAGGCTGACGTTTTAGGTTATCTGCTATAAAAAGATATTTTATTAAACCTGTGCAATAGTATTTCCTTTGTCCATCCTTGCATCATTTAAAACTTTTACCATCATTACTGTTGTTTCTGTAACAAAGTATCAGGCATACCCTGAAATCATCTTCCCATAGTCCTAACTTCTGCAATAATGCAGTGCTGAAGACATCTGGAAAACAAAGTTGGTTCAGTTGGTTTTTGCATTACATGGAGTTTTATAGCCAAAGTAATTTAACCTTCCCCTTTTCTCTTCACAGTGGTGAACTATTTTCATAGTGTCTAAGGATTCCTTTATACATCATGCATGCCTCATTCCAGTCCTAAGCTATCTTTATGTATAACTCAAAGTAAAGATTGCCATGCCCCACTGATTCCCATCATCCAGACATGTTGCCGAATTCCAATTATGATGACTCTTTCTGACTCAGCCACATAAATTCAACCGTGCAGTTTGGATTTTTAGATTTCACTATTAACGTAGAGATAGCCATTAGTATACGTTTGCATGGAGCTATATATAAAACACTTTATACTGAACTCTTTGTTCCTGAGAATCCAAGTGAAAGTGTGAATGTGTACACATACACACACAATCTAATACAACTACATAGATAACTTCAGTATTCTGTGCTTTTGAACTGACTCTCAAATGGGGAATTGAAACCTTACCAGGTGCCTATATTGATATACAATAACTACTGTCAAGATCAGAATGTTGATCTCTTCCCTTGATATAAACAGAGAAGAGTTAAAGGATTCACACCCAGGGAACCTTGAGAAAATTGGCTTTTTCTGAAGCTAAATGGCAGAGGAAGAAAGAAGCAATGACCCAGAGGGAAATATGCTTTGTGTATTAACCACTGGCTACAAATAAACCTTCTATCACAAGTTGATCAAATGGTGAGAAATGCATTATAGCTCAGATCAAACATGAATACATTAGTTGGTATAAATACCATTTTGAACATGTGAAATTAAATACAGGAATTTTCTTTCTTGCATCCATTCATTTTATTAAACAGATACCATATTTGTAAGCTTGATGGCTTTGGCAGAAAGGATGGAGAAAAAAGGTTGGTGCCCTCTCAGCTTAATTTTATAAAGATCACATACTAATGGTGACAGGTGGAACCACGTAGGGGTAAAGGCAAATTGGTCTTTGTCCCAGACGTCAAAGATGTGCTGCAGACATCAGGGAAATGTCTCATGGTTGGGAAAGGTAAGGAAACTCAGCAGGCTGGTCTTTGATACCTAGGGCTTTCATTTTTAATTAAAGAACATAACTCTGGTGAAAAGTCATCATAGCATCTCTTTTATATAGGACTTGGATGATTGCTCTGTAAAGCAGATAATGATTGGGAATATGCCTAACATCGTACCTAGAAAGGGCCACAGATCTAATAAAATAATACACATTTAGCATTTCCTGAGCATCCCTTCAGAGACTATCACACCTCTGTGACAGAGGAGAAGCCGGTATCTCCACTTTGCAGATGAGAAAACTGATTGTCGGAGTTGTCGAGTAACTTTTCCAGGGTCATGGTGCTAGGAGGTGGGCGACCCAGGAAAAGCAAACCTCACTTCTGTGACGGCATCCACCCACACTGTCACGTTCTCAGAACGTTTCTTCCTTCCTCGAGTACAGATCGATAGTCCTAACTTGCGCTTTCTGAAAGGGCTTTCTCATACGCTGGATGATAATCATTCCTGTCTATGGGTGACTTCATCAGAACAAAAGCCCATAAGTAGCCTTATCTCCAGTATCCTTTCTCTCAGCCAAGGCCTCACCCTGACCCCAGTATGGAACAAGGTCTCTCCTCCCTTTTTTTGACAACATGTTATCATACCCCACAATTTTATCAACTCTATAGTCTAGAGTCTACCCTTATGGCAGAAAGTGAGGAGGAACTAAAAAGCCTCTTGTTGAAAGTGAGAGAGGAGAGTGAAAAAGTTGGCTTAAAGCTCAACATTCAGAAAACGAAGATCATGGCATCTGGTCCCATCACTTCATGGGAAATAGATGGGGAAACAGTAGAAACAGTGTCAGACTTTGTTTTTTTGGGCTCCAAAATCACTGCAGATGGTGACTGCAGCCATGAAATTAAAAGGCGCTTACTCCTTGGAAGAAAAGTTATGACCAACCTAGATAGTATATTCAAAAGCAGAGACATTACTTTGCCGATAAGGTCCGTCTAGTCAAGGCTATGGTTTTTCCTGTGGTCATGTATGGATGTGAGAGTTGGACTGTGAAGAAGGCTGAGCGCAGAAGAATTGATGCTTTTGAACTGTGGTGTTGGAGAAGACTCTTGAGAGTCCCTTGGACTGCAAGGAGATCCAACCAGTCCATTCTGAGGGAGATCAACCCTGGGATTTCTTTGGAAGGAATGATGCTAAAGCTGAAGCTCCAGTACTTTGGCCACCTCATGCGAAGAGTTGACTCATTGGAAAACACCCTGATGCTGGGAGGGATTGGGGGCAGGAGGAGAAAGGGACGACCAAGGATGAGATGGCTGGATGGCATCATGGACTCAATGGACGTGAGTCTGAGTGAACTCCGGGAGTTGGTGATGGGCAGGGAGGCCTGGCGTGCTGCGATTCATGGGGTCGCAAAGAGTCGGACATGACTGAGCGACTGAACTGAACTGAACTGATAGTCTAGAGACTTATCTCACTGTCTCTTTGTAATCTCTCGTGCTATAGCCCAAGGCGTTTGTCCTCCTCTGAGTGGCAATGTGGAATGGGTGTTCACTGTGTCTCCTGTAACAGTTTCTTTAGACACTCAGAGACGAATAACTAACATTTCCTGCCCCTACCTTTTCTGAGTCAAGTGGTGCAGCCTCCTTTGCCTCCTGCCCCTCCTTCCTCTTCTTCGTATATAAATTACTTCCACCTAGGGCCTATTTCCAAAATTGCTGATCATTTTAAGTCCCTGTCCTCCAGCCTCTTTCAGCATCTGGATGGATGCTCAGCGGGTGTCATAAAGACACTGCCAAACAGGACTGAGATTATGGCATCTGGGGAAAATCTGAAACATGTCTACAGGAATATTTTCTGTTGTGTTACAAATTATAGGCAAAACATTAAAGAAAATTGTGGTTTCCCCAGTTCTCACGTGGTGTGTCTTGTCTAAACTAATGCAAAATGAGAAAGATAGAGTCGTGTATATTTTCCTTGTGTGAGAAAGATGCAGCTGCTTTGGAAAGAATGACACTCTCTAAATTTAGTAATTATTCACATTTGTGTATTTGCACGTATAGCGTAAGGGATGCCAAAAGGCTGTAGAAGTTGAGAGGAGAAAGAAGTCACTCATTTAATAGAATCGGGCAAGACTTTGTAGAAGTCTTTGAAGAAGCAGCATTTGTGAGAGGTTTTAGAGAACAAGGAGCACTGTGACATAAAGAACTAGGAAGAAAGAGAACTGCAAAGTGGAAAAACATCACAATCAAAGGCTTGAAGAAATAAATGCCTTTTGCTTGGAGAAGAGGGAAATAGTTCCATTCTGTGTCATCCACTTTGGTTGTTGGTATGTCAAGAAACAGGCAACCAGGATGGAAATGGATGTTGGGGCTAGATTATTTAAGATATTTAAGCAAAGTTGAAATTCCCTCCCCACCACCTTTTTTTAAGGTCATTCTGTCAGTAGAATGTACAGTCAACAGAGAGATTTTCAGTAGAGAGATCAGTTTGGAGGCTGATGCCAATATGATGAGACTGATCTATACTGAGGACTTATGTGCCCAGTGGAGAGTCAAAAGTACAGAATATAACATGTAAAGTCTGTGGTTCCAAGAAGAAGAAAAATGAGAAGAAGCTTGTGAATTTGATGGTTAGGAGATCACTGCTCAACTTTGCAAAGTTCTCAGGAGAGTGGAGAAAAGTAAGTTGAGATGGCTCAAAAGGAGTGAAGCAAAGGAAAATGATGTGACGGCAGCTTGAGGGCCTAGAGCTGCTTCTTGCTGACTGGTTTGTAGGATATGAGATTAAATTTTTTGGCTAATGAAAGGGGACTAGTGGAGAGAAACATACTAAGGAGGTGAAAGAAATGAAAGTCCCAAAAAGAATGAGAAAAGATGGCAAAGATGGAGGCATGGTCTTAGCAAACATAAGTGGTATGTTTTCTAAGATAATAACAGTTCAGTTCAGTTCAGTCACTCAGTCGTGTCCGACTCTTTGTGACCCCATGAATCGTGGCACGCCAGGCCTCCCTGTCTATCACCATCTCCTGGGTTCACTCAGACTCGCGTCCATCAAGTCCGTGATGCCATCCAGCCATCTCATCCTCGGTCATCCCCTTCTCCTCCTGCCCCCAATCCCTCCCAGCATCAGAGTCTTTTCCAATGAGTCAAACTCTTCGCATGAGGTGGCCAAAGTACTGGAGCTTCAGCTTTAGCATCATTCCTTCCAAAGAAATCCCAAGGTTGATCTCCCTCAGAATGGACTGGTTGGAGGGAGAATGTAAAAGAATGAAATTATGGGAGATTTTGCAATCAAGAGGGGGGAAGTTGAGGGAGCTTGTATTGAATGACATTAATTCTTTAGTTAAATGGATGAAGAGTCATCTATGAGTAATAATGGGAATAAATGGTGCCCAGATTTTAAGGGGTAAAAAAGAGTTGGCTTAAGCTCCATGCAGAAGCAATAAAGAGCAGTTAAGAGGTCAGTTGCTAAGCAGCAGTGAGTGGCAAACTAGGAGAAGTGAGTCGCTCCTGCACAGAATGAGCATCTGTAGGATATTCAGTGTAATGACAGCAGGACGTCTGAAAGGTTCTTCAGTCATTTTGTTGATGATTTCATTTCAGATGTAGAGATTTTGATCAGGAAATTAGTAATTGATTCTTATTTCTGGTCAACAAGAAGGAAAAATTCTAGGAGTACTGGCAGCAGCGATGATTTAACCTAAGAGTATGTAGCGTAGTTGGACAGACCGTCTGGATATTAGGCCAGTGAATGTCTGGAAAGTCCCATGAGCTCAGCAACATATGAGTACAAGGAGCTAGGAGTGCCACCTGTCCATGGTAAACACGAAGAGAACCCTAAGTCAGCTTTAAAACTGACCCAAGGACCCAACTAAGGATAAATTTGGGAAGACGTGACTTAAGAGGAACACGAGGGCAAATCACTTAAGGAAGCTGACATATATCCCAATGCTGGGATGCGGCCAGTGTGGACTTGGATTGCATTGCTAAAAGCAACATGCAGAACAAAGGCCAATCACTCGGCAGAATTGAGTTTTGGTCGCCTTGTCCAAAAGACGTTAAATATAATTCTACTGTCATCTTGGGTTTTTGCAGTAGACTCCAAAGGACACGAATAGCAGTGCAAGAGTGCTCAGAGTCCTCCCGTGTCCAGCAGGGTGTGCTGGGTCGCTTTCACGGAACACGCCAGCAGATTATAACTGCAGTTTGGTCAGCATGAGCTCATCATCCACCTCAAAGGAGGTTAAGGAGAGGGGCATAGCCTATTCCTGAAGCTGAGAGAGGGAGGCTTCAAGAGAGCACCTTACTAGCTTGGCTCTTATTCCCTGAAGTTTGGGACACCGAGGCATCCCATCTATATGTCCCTGGAAATCTAAGACGGGCAATCTCGGTGCAGGGGTCCCTGAGGGGTACAGCAGTGAGAAGACATATTGGAAGGGACGTGTGTTGCCTTTAGTTACAGAGAGAGGGTAGTTTCCGGGGATTTATTTGTGGACTCAGCAGGAGAGCACAGATGTGCAGACGTGATGTGCCCCGACACCCAGAGCATGGAAAAGGGTGTCAGTGACCAGTGAAAAAAAGGAACTGTTGTTTAGATCAGCATTGCTCAAACTGTAGCCTTCATCAGAAACACCTCGTGAAAGTGAAGTTGCTCAGTCATGTCCAACTTTTTGCAACCCCATGGACTGTCCATGGGATTCTCCAGGCAACCACTGGAGTGGTTCTCCACTGAAGTGGGTTGCCATTTCCATCTCCAGGGGATCTTCCCAGCCCAGGGATTACCCAGGTCTCCCACATTGCAGGCAGACACTTTACCGTCTGAGTCACCAGGGAAGTCAAAACACCTGGAGAACTTGTTAAAACAGACCACTGGGCCATACTCCTAGATACTCTGACTCCTTAGGAAAGAAGGACCCCCAGACGTGGACTTCCGACAAACTCCCAGGTGGTGATAATGTCATCAATCTGCAGACCACAGTTTGAGAAGCAGCGGCTCAGAGGTCATCAGCTGGGCATCTCAGAGGAACAGGCAAAGGTGCCACATAAGAGGAAGAATCAGCTTTGCGCATCTCTTGGCCCAGAGGACACCAGCAGGTCTAACTGGATGGCCAGGTTCTCCTGGTCTCTCCCCCAGCCCAGCCCACGGGTGCTTAGGAACACGAGCGAGGGGAAAAGCTCTGAAACAGGCAACCACACTGTCCCCAGCTCCAACCTTCATAGACTGGGGCAGATCTGAGCAGGGCTGGGGGATAAGCCCTCAACCGGACGTGTATTTGGAATGTGGACTAATCTAGGGTGAGTTGGACTGGAGTTACCAAGTTCTTAGATTTTTTTCATGCCTCAACAAAGGGACTAATCATCTTTCTCATGGTGGAAAAGCTACAGGGGTCTGTTTCAAATTTTGCACGCAGACAGAAAAAGAACTGCTTGGAAAAGAATGGATACAAGGATAAAGCTGAGCGATCCCAGCTTGTTTAACCAGCCAATCACACGTCTCAAGAGGAGTATTTTTCAAACTCTTGTCTAGTTCAGAGAAGTACAGCCAGGCCAACAGTTCCCAGGCAAGGAAACAGGGAGCTTTAGCATTTGGAGGATGGAGGAGATGTAACGACACCCTTGAAGTACTAAAGAGCCACCTTGTCGAGGACAGATTCCCCTTCTATGAGGTGGCAGGGGCCAGCGTTAAGCTTAAGTTCATGGAAGCAGTGGGAGAAGTCTGCTTAGGCTCCATATAAGGAAGGTGTAATAATTAAAGTCATGTTACCAACACCAAGTGATGGCCGCTTGCCCTTGAAGAGAGTTTTTCACGTGGTGGAGGGTAGGTTTCAGATGCTCCCTAAGCACATTAGCTCGACAGCAACACTTCACAGCAGGTGTGGTGAAAGGTCAGTTCTCCAGGCTGGGGTCATCAGGACCTGCCTGGTTCCCTGTCCTCCAGGAACTTCAGCGGGTTCCTCCAGCCCCACACTGCAGCTCACCCCTCCTCGGGATCCTGGGCTGCTCCTGCCTCAACCTGGGGGAAGCACAGGGGTCTGGGGAGGGTACTTTGCGCACTCATGGTTTTAGTCCAGGTTAGTTGAAATGGACATGAGTTTGGTAAACTCGGGGAGTTGGTGATGGACAGGGAGGTCTGGCATGCTGTGGTTCATGGGGTCACAGAGAGTCGGACATGACTGAGCGACTGAACTGAGTTGAGTTGAAATTTGGAAAGTGGGCTTTTGCTATCAGGCCTTTCTGCAATAAAGCTGCAAAACAGGATGCCTGCAACCCGCCTGGTACCCAAGCGGGCGCCTTCTCTTGCCAGCCTCTCCCTGCTGTCCTCAGTCACACACCTCAGCAAGAGGACCGCTGAAACGACTCTCTGGGGAGCCTGGGGCTGATGAGAAACCGGGGGAGCCAGAGACAGGGTGAGCCACGTGGAGAGTCAAAACGCAGAAGGGCGGCCGGAAAGGTGACGGGCGTCTGCGAGGACAGGGGCAGACCCAGGAGGAGGTAATGTGGCCTCAGGCCCGACTGTGAAGCGCAGAAGTTTGTTTGTGGGGCCTTGTTTGCGCAATCACAGGCAAGCACGGGGGTTAGCTGTGCCCATCAAAACTCTGTGCAGACAGAAAGGCGTTGTGTCTCTAGCCCAAACGTTGACATAATCGGGTAATAATCTGGGATCAAGAAATTCTTACGCCTCCACCTCAAATAGCTTCCAAATGTCCACAGGGACGCTGAAAAATATGAGTGGGGTCAGGTGACCACAGGAAAGTCGTGACAGCTGCAAGCCTTAGCGTTTACTTGGTGAAACAATGGCTGTTAGACAACTGTCTTTCCAATTTGTTTTCAACACCACCGCCAGAGTGTTCTTTTCAAAACACACATCTGATCGTGTCAGCAACCTGCTTAAAACCCTTGAATGGCTTCCCACTGCTCTCGGAATAAAGACCAAATCCTTAACTAGGAGCTGCACTGCCAGGCCCCTCTAGGGGTTGTGCGTGGTAGGGGTTGGGGGGGGTCCGCCTTTGCGCGGGCTCTTCTCTGGGTGTCAGAGGCTCCCTCCCCCATCGCCCCCAATTCCTTGGTTAGCTTTAACTCAACCTGGTGCTTTCGATCTCAGCTCAAACAGACCTTTCCAGAGAAGATTTGCTGTTCCCTCCCCACCCCCTCTCACCACTGCCCCCTACCCCACCCAGTTCTTTGTTCTTTGCTTTTCAGAGGGCTCCAGTCCTGTCTTCTAAAGCACTTATCTCAGTTTGTAATTACACATTCATCAGCATCGTTTCCTGCCCTCCCCCTCCGCCACCAGCCTCTCAGCTCCAGGAGTAAGGAAGGTCTTTTTCGTTGACCGTCTTGTCCTGAAACCTAACACTGTGCCTGGCTCAGGGGATGCCCTCAATACCTCTTTTTTTTTTTTGCTGTTGTTGAATGGGTAAAGGGACAGCCGAAACTGGGCTTTCCTTACTAAATTTTCAATTGTCTAAAGAGTAGAAAGTGTTAACCAGCCATCAGAACAAAATTCTTAGTCATATTTCCTGTGCCTCCATGCAGTGATTTATTTTAAAATGCAGAACGCTATGAGCTCTAATCTTCCTTCACATTATATAGAAATCAGTTCATCAAAATAACCCTCTAACTCTACCTGGTATTCTCATTTATTCTCCTTTTTCTCCAGAATGAATTTAAGTAGTCCCTCTTAGGAGTCATCTTCTTCTGGGAGCTTGTATAGAGAACATTTTACTTTAGGTTAATTCAGTTGAGATTTTATTTAAAGGCACCCTAAGTTACAGACGCTGACAGGTAAATGTTTATGAAAAGATAATATATATGCACTCTGTATGTGTGTATGTCTATCAATCCACCGAAAAATATGTGTTTTCATGACTTGAATTAGAAAAGATTGGATTTAGGCAAGGAAATCATTACAGTGTCAAAGTTTCCACCCCCAGATTCTTACCAGCTCCAGCTAAATTCTGCAGGATTTGGTGGAATAAGCAGACAGTCGTGATTTCCTCCTGACTGGCTGGAGGACATGTCCTTTCCCTCCTAATGAAATCCTTCAATGGTGAGTCATAATGCCAGAGGCACTGTTCTTCTCCAAGACTCCATCTCGGCCTATTTCTGATCCAAATTCTGAAAAAGAGCACGCATCTAGATCTTCTCCCACATTGCAGGCAGACACTTTACCGTCTGAGTCACCAGGGAAGTCAAAACACCTGGAGAACTTGTTAAAACAGACCACTGGGCCATACTCCTAGACACTCTGACTCCTTAGGAAAGAAGGACCCCCAGACGTGGACTTCCGACAAACTCCCAGGTGGTGATAATGTCATCAATCTGCAGACCACAGTTTGAGAAGCAGCGGCTCAGAGATCATCAGCTGGGCATCTCAGAGGAACAGGCAAAGGTGCCACATAAGAGGAAGAATCAGCTTTGCGCATCTCTTAGGCCCAGAGGACACCAGCAGGTCTAACTGGATGGCCAGGTTCTCCTGGTCTCTCCCCCAGCCCAGCCCACGGGTGCTTAGGAACACGAGCGAGGGGAAAAGCTCTGAAACAGGCAACCACACTGTCCCCAGCTCCAACCTTCATAGACTGGGGCAGATCTGAGCAGGGCTGGGGGATAAGCCCTCAACCGGACGTGTATTTGGAATGTGGACTAATCTAGGGTGAGTTGGACTGGAGTTACCAAGTTCTTAGATTTTTTTCATGCCTCAACAAAGGGACTAATCATCTTTCTCATGGTGGAAAAGCTACAGGGGTCTGTTTCAAATTTTGCACGCAGACAGAAAAAGAACTGCTTGGAAAAGAATGGATACAAGGATAAAGCTGAGCGATCCCAGCTTGTTTAACCAGCCAATCACACGTCTCAAGAGGAGTATTTTTCAAACTCTTGTCTAGTTCAGAGAAGTACAGCCAGGCCAACAGTTCCCAGGCAAGGAAACAGGGAGCTTTAGCATTTGGAGGATGGAGGAGATGTAACGACACCCTTGAAGTACTAAAGAGCCACCTTGTCGAGGACAGATTCCCCTTCTATGAGGTGGCAGGGGCCAGCGTTAAGCTTAAGTTCATGGAAGCAGTGGGAGAAGTCTGCTTAGGCTCCATATAAGGAAGGTGTAATAATTAAGTCATGTTACCAACACCAAGTGATGGCCGCTTGCCCTTGAAGAGAGTTTTTCACGTGGTGGAGGGTAGGTTTCAGATGCTCCCTAAGCACATTAGCTCGACAGCAACACTTCACAGCAGGTGTGGTGAAAGGTCAGTTCTCCAGGCTGGGGTCATCAGGACCTGCCTGGTTCCCTGTCCTCCAGGAAATTCAGCGGGTTCCTCCAGCCCCACACTGCAGCTCACCCCTCCTCGGGATCCTGGGCTGCTCCTGCCTCAACCTGGGGGAAGCACAGGGGTCTGGGGAGGGTACTTTGCGCACTCATGGTTTTAGTCCAGGTTAGTTGAAATGGACATGAGTTTGAGTAAACTCGGGGAGTTGGTGATGGACAGGGAGGTCTGGCATGCTGTGGTTCATGGGGTCACAGAGAGTCGGACATGACTGAGCGACTGAACTGAGTTGAGTTGAAATTTGGAAAGTGGGCTTTTGCTATCAGGCCTTTCTGCAATAAAGCTGCAAAACAGGATGCCTGCAACCCGCCTGGTACCCAAGCGGGCGCCTTCTCTTGCCAGCCTCTCCCTGCTGTCCTCAGTCACACACCTCAGCAAGAGGACCGCTGAAACGACTCTCTGGGGAGCCTGGGGCTGATGAGAAACCGGGGGAGCCAGAGACAGGGTGAGCCACGTGGAGAGTCAAAACGCAGAAGGGCGGCCGGAAAGGTGACGGGCGTCTGCGAGGACAGGGGCAGACCCAGGAGGAGGTAATGTGGCCTCAGGCCCGACTGTGAAGCGCAGAAGTTTGTTTGTGGGGCCTTGTTTGCGCAATCACAGGCAAGCACGGGGGTTAGCTGTGCCCATCAAAACTCTGTGCAGACAGAAAGGCGTTGTGTCTCTAGCCCAAACGTTGACATAATCGGGTAATAATCTGGGATCAAGAAATTCTTACGCCTCCACCTCAAATAGCTTCCAAATGTCCACAGGGACGCTGAAAAATATGAGTGGGGTCAGGTGACCACAGGAAAGTCGTGACAGCTGCAAGCCTAGCGTTTACTTGGTGAAACAATGGCTGTTAGACAACTGTCTTTCCAATTTGTTTTCAACACCACCGCCAGAGTGTTCTTTTCAAAACACACATCTGATCGTGTCAGCAACCTGCTTAAAACCCTTGAATGGCTTCCCACTGCTCTCGGAATAAAGACCAAATCCTTAACTAGGAGCTGCACTGCCAGGCCCCTCTAGGGGTTGTGCGTGGTAGGGGTTGGGGGGGGTCCGCCTTTGCGCGGGCTCTTCTCTGGGTGTCAGAGGCTCCCTCCCCCATCGCCCCCAATTCCTTGGTTAGCTTTAACTCAACCTGGTGCTTTCGATCTCAGCTCAAACAGACCTTTCTCAGAGAAGATTTGCTGTTCCCTCCCCACCCCCTCTCACCACTGCCCCCTACCCCACCCAGTTCTTTGTTCTTTGCTTTTCAGAGGGCTCCAGTCCTGTCTTCTAAAGCACTTATCTCAGTTTGTAATTACACATTCATCAGCATCGTTTCCTGCCCTCCCCCTCCGCCACCAGCCTCTCAGCTCCAGGAGTAAGGAAGGTCTTTTTCGTTGACCGTCTTGTCCTGAAACCTAACACTGTGCCTGGCTCAGGGGATGCCCTCAATACCTCTTTTTTTTTTTTGCTGTTGTTGAATGGGTAAAGGGACAGCCGAAACTGGGCTTTCCTTACTAAATTTTCAATTGTCTAAAGAGTAGAAAGTGTTAACCAGCCATCAGAACAAAATTCTTAGTCATATTTCCTGTGCCTCCATGCAGTGATTTATTTTAAAATGCAGAACGCTATGAGCTCTAATCTTCCTTCACATTATATAGAAATCAGTTCATCAAAATAACCCTCTAACTCTACCTGGTATTCTCATTTATTCTCCTTTTTCTCCAGAATGAATTTAAGTAGTCCCTCTTAGGAGTCATCTTCTTCTGGGAGCTTGTATAGAGAACATTTTACTTTAGGTTAATTCAGTTGAGATTTTATTTAAAGGCACCCTAAGTTACAGACGCTGACAGGTAAATGTTTATGAAAGATAATATATATGCACTCTGTATGTGTGTATGTCTATCAATCCACCGAAAAATATGTGTTTTCATGACTTGAATTAGAAAAGATTGGATTTAGGCAAGGAAATCATTACAGTGTCAAAGTTTCCACCCCCAGATTCTTACCAGCTCCAGCTAAATTCTGCAGGATTTGGTGGAATAAGCAGACAGTCGTGATTTCCTCCTGACTGGCTGGAGGACATGTCCTTTCCCTCCTAATGAAATCCTTCAATGGTGAGTCATAATGCCAGAGGCACTGTTCTTCTCCAAGACTCCATCTCAGCCTATTTCTGATCCAAATTCTGAAAAAGAGCACGCATCTAGATCCAGCCCTTCAGATCTCTGTGGGACTAAAATGTACATTTCCTTTCTAACTTATTGCTCTCTTTCTTGTATCTTCTGCGGTGAAATGATAGCCACTGGGCAGGAGTGGTCAACTTTAGTGACCACGATGACAACAGAGAATAAAGAGCCCCCTGTCATCCACCAACTGGGCCATCGTGGTGAATGTCTCTTTTAGAAAGCCACAAAAATGGACATTCAGTCGTTTGCTGAGTCATGGTAGAGCCTAAGCCAAATCATCTAGGCAAACAAATTCCTCTATAACTATCTACAAATGACAAAATGTTATAAAAATCTGTTGATTTCCTTAAACAGTATCCATCTGATAATTCTGCCCCTCAGAAAAGATATTTTCTTGAAGTACATGAAAAGAAGAAACAATTCTTTCATTTTTCTCTAACAAACAGTTCAGTTCAGTCACTCAGTTGTTTCTGACTCTTTGCAACCCCATGGACTGCAGCACACCAGGCCTCCCTGTCCATCACCAACTCCCAGAGCTTGCTCAAATTCATGTCCATCAAGTCAGTTATGGATACAACTATCTCATCCTCTGTCGTCCCCTTCTCCTGCCCTCAATCTTTCCCAGCATCAGGGTCTTTTACAATGAGTCAGCTCTTTGCATCAGGTGGCCAAAGTACTGGAGTTTCAGCCTGAGTCCTTCCATAAACACCCAGAACTGATCTCCTTTAGGATATACTGGTTGGATCTCCTTGCAGTCCAAGGGACTCTCAAGAGTCTTCTCCAACACCACAGTTCAAAAGCATCAATTCTTCGGCGCTCAGCCTTCTTCACAGTCCAACTCTCACATCCATATATGACCACTGGAAAAACCATAGCCTTGACTAGATAGACCTTTGTTGACAAAGTAATGTCTCTGCTCTTTAATATGCTATCTAGGTTGGTCATAACTTTCCTTCCAAAGAGTAAGTGTCTTTTAATTTCATGGCTGCAGTCACCATCTGCAGTGATTTTGGAGCCCCCCAAAATAAAGTCAGCCACTGTTTCTACTGTTTCCCCATCTACTTGCCATGAAATGCTGGGACCAGATGCCATGATCTTAGTTTTCTGAATGTTGAGCTTTAAGCCAACTTTCTGTAACACTCTCTAGTTATTGTCCTATTTCTTTTTTTTTCCCCTTAATTTTTTATTGGAGTATAGTTGCTTTACAATGCTATGTTTGTTTCTCCTGTACTGCAAAGTAAATCAGGTATTTGTATACAGGTTCCAAATAGGAAAAGGAGTACGTCAAGGCTGTATATTGTCATCCTGCATATTTAACTTATATGCAGAGTACATCATGAGAAATGCTAGGCTGGAGGAAACACAAGCTGGAATTAAGATTGCCGGGAGAAATATCAATAACCTCAGATATGCAGAGGACATTTTCTTATGGCAGAAAGTGAAGAACTAAAAAGCCTCTTGGTGAATGAGGAGAGTGAAAAAGTTGGCTTAAAGCTCAACATTCAGAAAAGGAAGATCATGGCATCCGGTCCCATCACTTCATGGGAAATAGACGGAGAAACAGTGGAAACAGTGGCTAACTTTATTTTGGGGGCTCCAAAATCACTGCAGATGGTGATTGCAGCCATGAAATTAAAAGACACATACTCCTTGGAAGGAAAGTTATGACCAACCTAGATAGCATATTAAAAAGCAGAGACATTACTTTGTCAACAAAGGTCTATTAGTCAAGGCTATGGTTTTTCCAGTGGTCATGTATGGATGTGAGAGTTGGACTATAAAGAAAGCTGAGCACCAAAGAATTGATGCTTTTGAACTGTAGAGTTGGAGAATACTCTCCTTTAGACTTCAAGGAGGTCCAACCAGTCCATCCTAAAGGAAATCAGTCCTGGGTGTTCATTGGAAGGTGAAACTCCAGTACTTTGGCCACCTCATGCAAAGAGCTGACTCATTGGAAAAGATCCTGATGCTGGGAAAGATTGAAGGCGGGAGGAAAAGGGGACGACAGAGGATGAGATGGTTGGATGGCATCACCGACTCAATGGACATGGGTATGGGTGGACTCCTGGAGTTTGTGATGGACAGGGAGGCCTGGTGTGCTTTGGTTTATGGGGTCACAAAGAGGCAGACACGACTGAGCGACTGAACCGAACTGATCCCTTCTTTCTTGGATTTCCTTCCCATTTAGGTCACCACAGAGTAATGAGTAGAGTTGCTTGTGCTAAATAGTAGGTTCTCATTAGTTTTCTGATTTATACATAGTAGGGTGTACATGTTAATCCCCAAATCCCAATTCATCCCACCCAACTTTCCCCCTTTGCAGTCCATACATTTGTTCTCTGTGTCTGCGTCTCTACTTAACGCTTTGCAAATAGGTTCAGCTGTACCATTTTTCTAGATTCCACATATACCTGTTAATATATGATATTTGTTTCTCTGTTTCTTACTTCACTCTGTGTGACAGTCTCTGGGTTCATCCATGTCTCTGCAAATGGCACAAATTTGCTCCTTTTTATGCCTGAGTGATATTCCCTTGTGTATATGTACCACAGCTTCTTTACTCATTCCTCTGTTGATGGGCGTTTAGGTTGCTTCCGTGTCCTGGCTATTGTACATATTGCTGCAGTGAAGGCTGGGGTGCATATATCTTTTCAAATTATGGCTTTCTCCAGGCACATGGCCAGGCGGGGGATTGCTGGATCACACAGTAGTTCTATATTCAGTTTTTTAAAGATCCTTCATATTGTCTTCATAGTGGCTGTATCAATTTACATTCCCAGCAAAGATGCAAGAGAGGTCCCTTTTCTTCAGATCTTCTCTAGAATTTATTGTTTGTAAGTTTTTTGATGATGGCCACAATGTAGTTTTGATTTTCATTTTTCTAACAACTGCAGATGTTTAGCATTTTTTTCACGTGCCTTTTAGCCATTTGTATGTCTTCTTTGAAGAAATGTATGTTTAGGTCTTCTGACTACTTTTTGATTGAATTTCTTTCTTTCTTTCTTCTTCTTCTTCTTTTTTTTTTAGCTGCATGAGCTCTTTGTATATTTTGGAGATGAATCACTTGTCGATTGCTCTGTTTGCAAATATCTCTCCCATTCTGAGGGTTACCTTTTTGTGTTGTTTATGGTTTCCTTTGCTGTGCAGATGCTTTGAAGCTGAAACTCCAGTACTTTGGCCACCTCATGCGAAGAGTTGACTCATTGGAAAAGACTGTGATGCTGGGAGGGATTGGAGGCAGGAGGAGAAGGGGACGACAGAGGATGAGATGGCTGGATGGCATCACTGACTCGACGTGAGTCTGAGTGAACTCCGGGAGTTGGTGATGGACAGGGAGGTCTGGCGTGCTGTAATTCATGGGGTTGCAAAGAGTTGGACATGACTGAGCAACTGAACTGAACTGAACTGAACTAGATCTCATTTGCTTATTTTTGTTTTTATTTTCATTGCTCTGGAAGTGGGTCAAAAAAAATCTTGCTTTGATTTATGCCAGACTGTTCTGCCTGTGTTTCTTTCTAAGAGTTTTAGTGTCTAGCCTTACATTTGTCTTTAAGCCATTTAGAGTTTATTTTTGTGTATGATGTTAAGGAGTGTTCTAATTTCACCCTATTTCTCACCATAGTTCCACAGCCAGATTTTGTAAAGAAAATGGGTCTGTAACTCCTGTGTCTTTTTTTTCACCACCTAGTTTTTTCTGAACTCCTTGTTTGTCTTCCCACTAAATAACTAAGTCTTTTCTCACAAAAATGCTAGAAATCTACTCCAATACTGTTTAAAATTTATTTTTAATTGGAGGATAATTTCCAGTATCTTTTAACATTAGTTTCTAGCTTCATCTAAAGGACATGGCCATTCTCCCTGTCCTTTCTAAGACTTGCAATTTTCATTGGCCCTGACAAGACCCTGAGGCTTCAGGAACAGAGCTCTGAAGAAGGCGTCTTCCTTTTCATGAGACAAGTTCTGGATTCTAGCTACCTGTGCCAAACGTCGATAAATGCCAGGGTCCTGCCTTGTCTTGGTCTTCTCTCCTTCTCTTTCAGAGTTCTCATTCCTCTTCAGATTTCCAACTATCACCTTTTTCAAGTGGGCCCCAAATTATCTTCCCTAGCCCTTACCCCTTTTCCAGAATTTCAGCCTCTCAACTTATTTCACATTGCTGACCATCTTGGTAACACTTTCACATCATCGTGTTCCCTGTTTCCCCTTCCTTATCTCTCCAAGTCAATATTTTCCACTCCCTAAGACTTGAAAGCTCACATTTGTCTTTGACTCCTCCTCATATAATTTCTGTATCTAGTCAGTGATAAAAGCCTTCTCTATAGACCTCTAATATCTGTCCTGCGTCCGCTGCCACCACTAAGGTCCAGGGGCTTTCACATCAGGTCTAGGTTTTGGCAATATGCTTCTAACTGGTTTCCCAATAATGTGTTCCAGTCTCCATCCATCATTCATCCTGCTCTCAAAAGATTCATTTCACCACTTAAAGCGTCATTGTCTATAAGCAAAATTCCAAATACCCAGATGTGGCAGGAAAGCACTGTGAAATATTCATTAATTAGAGGTCTCCTCACCTGTTTCTCCCTACCCCATTCCACAAGGCAGCCCAGCTTTTAGGTGCTCTTCTTCCTTGGAAGGAAATTTGTATTGACTGATACCTTGCAAGGCACTTTCTTGAAAGCTGAGTTCCCTGAAGACTTTGAAGTTAGCTGTTGGAGAGAGAGGGATTCCTGCAGATTCAGAGACAGGCTTAGAGCTCCCTGTCATAGAAAACTGAGGCTGTTCCTTATGGC
>SJXQ01002630.1:11425-101038 GCA_006408695.1 Aepyceros melampus
ACTGTTTCTACTGTTTCCCCATCTATTTCCCATGAAGTGATGGGACCAGATGCCATGATCTTCATTTTCTGAATGTTGAGCTTTAAGCCAACTTTTTCACTCTCCTCTTTCACTTTCAAAAAGAGGCTTTTTAGCTCCTCTTCACTTTCTGCCATAAGGGTGGTGTCATCTGCATATCTGAGGTTATTGATATTTCTCCCGGCAATCTTGATTTCAGCTTGTGTTTCCTCCAGTCCAGCGTTTCTCATGATGTACTCTGCCTATAAGTTAAATAAGCAGGGTGACAATATACAGCCTTGACGTACTCCTTTTCCTATTTGGAACCAGTCTGTTGTTCCATGTCCAGTTCTAACTGTTGCTTCCTGACCTTAGGTAAGTAAGTTTACCTATCTGGGCCTCAGTTTCCACATGTGTGAAATAAACTAATAGAACTCAATGAATACCAAGGAAATTACCAACTCTATAGTTTTATCCTTTCTGAGTATAATGCCATTTGCTTCCAACTTGTAACTAAAATTGCTATTTTAGGTCTTGTTAGCAAATATTTCAAAATTAGTGTATATATACTTTATGCTGGTTGTGGTGGTGGTTTAGTAAATAATTCGTGTCCAACTCCCCCAGGGACTGTAACCCACCAGGCTCCTCTGTCCATGGGATTATCCTATCAAGATTTAGGTAAGTAAGTTTACCTATCTGGGCCTCAGTTTCCACATGTGTGAAATAAACTAATAGAACTCAATGAATACCAAGGAAATTACCAACTCTATAGTTTTATCCTTTCTGAGTATAATGCCATTTGCTTCCAACTTGTAACTAAAATTGCTATTTTAGGTCTTGTTAGCAAATATTTCAAAATTAGTGTATATATACTTTATGCTGGTTGTGGTGGTGGTTTAGTAAATAATTCATGTCCAACTCCCCCAGGGACTGTAACCCACCAGGCTCCTCTGTCCATGGGATTATCCTATCAAGAATACTAGAGTGGGCTATTTCCTTCTCCAGTGTATCTTTCCAACTCAGGCATCAAATCTGTGTCTCCTCCATTGCAGGTGGATTCTTTGCTGCTGAGCCAACAGGGAAACCTGTGTATAATTTATAAATAATCCTAATTCATGAACTAATTTACTTAGTTCATGAATGAGTCTACACCACCATTCCCTGTGTATCACTGGAGAATGTATTTGACCTCATTAATTTACTATGTCCCTCTCTATGAAATGAGGATAATAATAATATTTGCCTCTGAGGGTTATTGTGAAGATAAAAAGAGACAATGCATGTTTATGGGCTGACATGAGGCCCTCCCTCAAGATTCATATGCTGAAGTTCTAACATCCCCAAATGCCTCTGAAT
This sequence comes from Aepyceros melampus, assembly GCA_006408695.1. Lineage (NCBI taxonomy): Eukaryota > Metazoa > Chordata > Mammalia > Artiodactyla > Bovidae > Aepyceros > Aepyceros melampus. Next base: position 12,779 of record SJXQ01002630.1, read on the forward strand.
GTGACCTTCCTTATCTGATGATAGACTACAGAGATAATAAAGCTAAAATGAGGTCATTAGTGTGGGCTCTAATCCAGTATCTGGTATCTGTATAAAAAAGGGAAATTCAGACATGAGACCTAGACTGAGGGAGACTACATAAAGAGAGACAGGCGAAGAATATGGTTTTCTACAAGCCAAGGGGAGGGACTTAGAAAAGACCCTTCCCTCACATACCTAAAAGAAAGAAGCAACTCGGCCAAAACCTTGATGTTGGTTTTCTAGCCTTCAGAATTGTAGGACAATACATTTCTGTTGTTTAAACCATGTGATCTGTGATACTTAGTTATGGCAGCCCTAGTAAATAATACAGCAGTAAGTTCTTTGCCACATGTAGTTCAGTTCAGTTCACTTCAGTCGCTCAGTCGTGTCTGACTCTTTGTGACCCCATGGACTGCAGCACACCAGCCTTCCCTGTCCATCGCCAACTCCTGGAGCTTGCTCAAACTTATGTCCATTGAGTCAGTGATGCCATCCAACCATATTATCCTCTGTCATCCCCGTCTCCTCCTGCCTTCAATCTTTCCCAGCATTATGGTTTTTTCCAATGAGTCAGTTCTTTCCATCAGATGACCAAAGTATTGGAGTTTCAGGTTCAGCATTAGTCCTTCAAATGAATATTCATGATGAATTTCTTTTTGGATTGACTGGTTTGATTTCCTTGCAGTCCAAGAGACTCTTACGAGTCTTCTCCAACACCACAGTTCAAAAGCATCAATTCTTTGCCACTTAGCTTTCTTTGTAGTCCAACTCTCACCTCCATAAATGACTACTGGAAAAACCACAGCTTTGACTAAATGGACCTTTGTTGGCAATGTAATGTCTTTGCTTTTTAATATACTGTCTAGGTTGGTCATAGCTTTCTTCCAAGGAGCAAGTGTCTTTTAATTTCATGGTTGCAGTCACCACCTGCGTGATTTTTGAGCCCCCCAAAAGAAAGTCTGTCACTGTTTCCGTTGTTTCTCCATTTATTTGCCATGAAGTAATAGGACTGGATGCCATGATCTTAGTTTTCTGAATGTTGAGCTTTAAGCCAACTTTTTCACCCTCCTCTTTCACTTTCATCAAGAGGCTCTTTAGTTCTTTTTCGCTTTCTGCCATAAGGGTGGTGTCATCTGCATATCTGAGGTTATTGATATTTTTCCCAGCAATCTTGAGTCCAACTTGTGCTTCATTGAGCCTGACATTTCTCATGATGTACTGTGCATATAAGTTAAATAAGCAGGGTGACAATATACAGCCTTGACGTACTCCTTTCCTGATTTGGAACCAGTCTGTTGTTCCATGTCCAGTCCTAACTGTTGCTTCTTGACCTGCATACAGATTTCTCAGGAGGCTTGTAAGGTGGTCTGGTATTGCCATCTCTTGAAGAATTTTCCCCAGTTTGTTGTGATCCACATAGTCATAGACTTTGGTGTAATGAATAAAACAGAAGCATTAAGGCACCATATTTATGGAGCACTTACATGTGGCATACTGAACGCCATGAGTAGTATGCCACATGTGAGTGCTCCATAAATTCTGGTGTATTAATCATATGACAGTTTATTTTTGTTGATATAAAATGATGGTTTAGATATTTTTCTTGTATCTTTATGCTTTGTTTTCTCATGTATCCTAACAATGACTAGATTCGAATTATATACTTTTCAAAAGAATTTTATGGAGTGAAGAAGTATGTTGACTAAAAAAGAATGCACAGTCTAAAAGTTGAGAATTATGTTTTATTTGGCAGACTTACTAAGGACTATAGCCTGGGATACACTGTCTCAGAAAGCTCTGAGGGACTTTTGCACAGAGGTAAAGGAGGGTCAAGATATATAGGAGTTTTTGCTGAAAGGAAAAACACATGTAGTCAAATATCAAAAGATTTACTACTAATCACAGAAATAGACATCTCAAATTAATGATTTTAGTGCTTTTATATATATGGTAGGTAAAAGAGTCTTGGCCTCTTGAAACCATTCTTTGGTAGGCATCTTAACTATCTAGGGCCAATATCCTATTTTTATCTATCCTGAATTTCCTCAGGGTTCACCATTAAGGGCAGTTGCAGTGGCTGATGGCTTTGTGGCTGTGACATTCTTTGTTTACTGAAATGGCAGGTGACACTCTTTGTTTACAAGTATTATCTCTTTTTTTACAGATAGGAAAACTGAGGCAAAAGGAAATTAAAAGCCTTTGCTCAAGCTGTTTATGTAATTTTTTCAACTGAGTTTTTCCTATGTGAGCTTTAGAATTCAGTTCTACACATTCAATAATCAGCATTATTCTATGAATTTTGGCTGGAAGATGAAATGATATGGCTTTTGCTTGCAAACCATCTTTCACTGGAGAGAAAGACATAGGGACCAATCAATGTGTTGGTTACTTATTCTATAGTCACTCTCCCTTCTTTAGTTTATAGAATCCCAATTTTGTTTAATTTGCTAGTCCCAGGTGATGAATCATGATTGGTTTAAGACAGTAATGACAGTCTAATTTTTGTAGCTTAAAGGATTGCAGCTCACATAAACCAATAAAAGTATAAAAAAGTTGGAATTAAGGAGCATGTGGAAATAAGCTAAATCTACAGGGTCTATATCAAGAAGATAGTGGTTAACCTTCTTTCAGAAGATAAATACTTTTTGATTTGTTTTGAATAGTGAAAGGAATTTTCCAGGTGGATGAAGGGCAGGAAGTCATTCTAAGCAGTCAGGACATTATGTGTAAGAACAGAGATGAGCATGGCCCTTGAGTGTTAGAGAAAGTGACAGTAAAGCCATTTGTTGATCTTGAAGTGTAAAGGGCGGGGTGAAAAGTACTAAAGGTGAGACTGAATACATCTCAAGGTTAGGTTATATAAAGCTTTATGTAATATGTTTACGAAACTAAACTTTATTCTGTTTAAACAAACAATTTTATTTAATTCTGGGAACAGACAATGAGGAGCATTTAATTTTAGGCTGGAGAGAAATGTGGTCACAATGGTCATATCTGGTGTTTAAAAAGATCAGTTCTTCAAAGCACTGTGTGTGTGTGTGTGTGTATGTGTGTGTGTGTGTGTGTGTGTGTGTGTGTGTGTTTATCAAAGCTAAGAAGAAATTTAGGCCATTCATGTGGGAGACAATGGAAGCTTGACCTAAGTCAGTAACAGTGAGGAGTAATTCATTTTCTCATTCATTCATTCAACAATTTTATACTGAACACCTCTGTATTAGTGTTCCCCAGAGAAACAGAGCTAATAGGATATATATTTATGTACAAAGAGGTTTATTACAGAGAACTGGCTAATGTGATTATAGAAGCTGAGACGTCCCAAGATTTGTAGCTGGCAAGCAGGAGACTTGGAACTTCGACTTAGATTGGAACATATTTTCAGCTGTCTCTCTGGCTTCTCAGCCCTCCAGTCCAAGTCCAAAGGCAGGAGAATAGCAATGCCTAGCCTGAAGACAGGCGGAAAGAGTCAGTCACCTCACAGTACTGTACTCCTAGAAAGTTCACTGAGGTAGGAGATCCCTGAGCTTTTGTTGGATTTTCCATCCTCTAGCACACCTATGTCTTATCAATAAGTCTGGAGTAGTTGCTGCTTCTTGCTCACTGGGTCAAATTAGCATAGCATCATCAATGTAATGAACCAGTGAAATATTGTGAGGAAGGAAAAGGCAATAGATTCCCTGTAAACTAAATTATGACATAGGGCTGAAGAGTTGACATACTCTTATGTTGGACACTGAATGACTAGTCTTGCTAGCTAAAAGCAAACAGCTTTCAGTGGTCTTTATTAACAGGTACAGAGAAAAAAGTATTTGCTAAATCAGTAGTTGCATACCAGGGTCAGTTCAGTTCAGTCACTTAGTTGTGTCCAACTCTTTGCGACTCCATGGACTGCAGCATGCCAGGCTTCCCTGTCCATCACCAACTCCCGGTGCTTTCTTAAACTCATGTCCATTGCGTCAGTGATGCCATCTAACCATCTCATCCTCTGTCATCCCCTTCTCTCCTGCCTTCAATCTTTCCCAGCATCAGAGTCTTTTCCAATGAGTCAGTTTTTTGCATCAGATGGCCAAAGTATTGGAGTTTCAAGTTCAGCATTAGTCCTTCAAATGAATGTTCAGGACTGATTTCTTTTGGGATTGACTGGTTTGATTTCCTTGCAGTCCAAGGGAATCTTAAGAGTCTTCTCCAACACCACAGTTCCAAAGCATAAACTCAAAATTCTATTCTTCTGGAATCACTCTCAGTACCAAAATGTGCATTAGGATTTTGCAGAGAAACATAGCCAAACAGTTGTATGTATATATTACAAATATATAAAGAGGTTTACTATAAGGAACTGGTTCACCTGATTATAGAGACTGAGAAGTCTCAAGATGGGAAGTTAGGAAGCTGGAGACTCAGGAGAGCCAATGATGTAAGTTCCAGTCTGAGTCTGAAGGCCTGAGAACCAGGAGAGCTGATGGTATGAGTTACTAGTTCAAGTCAGAGTCTGAAGGCAGGAGAAGGCTAGTGGTCAGCTTGGAGACAGGTATATAGAGCAAGTCAATCCTTAGTCAGCCTTTTTATTCTATTCAGGACACTCACATTAGGGTGCTCAGTGGTCTTTAGTCAACCTACTCATTCAAAAGTTAATATAATCCAGAAATACTCTGACACCATCAGAATAATGTTCCAGCAAATATCTGGACACCCATGGCCTAGCCATGTTGACACATAAAATTATCCATGTCACATGTGTTGTGCTACACACTTCTCCAGACAGTGGGGGATTACATCAGTGAATAAAACAAAATTCACTGCCTTCCTTCACCTTACATAGTAGAGGGAGACAAACAATAAAGAAAACAAGAGTGAAGAACAGGAGTCTCCTTGACTTTGGCGGCTAGGTTGTGTGGTGATAGCCTGGACTAGGTGAGGGGAATGTAAATCTGGAAGGAGCCTTCCTGCCTCCCACCTCCTCTTGCTCCCTTATCCCTCCTCAGTTGCCATATTCCTATTGCTTTTAGTGCCCCATTCCCTGCTTGCTCTGTTGTATCATGCAAGTTTATTTATTGGGAGATAAGAGTCACATTTTGGTTTCAGTCCTTCTCCAGTGTTCAGTGGCAAATTAAGTTTGAACAACCTGTTATTTAAATAGAAAAAGAAACATCTAGTCTGTGTAAGCACCTGTGTGGTACCTGCTGCTGCTGCTAAGTTGCTTCAGTCGTGTCTGACTCTGTGCGACCCCGTAGACGGCAGCCTATCAGGCTCCTCCATCCCTGGGATTCTCCAGGCAAGAACACTGGAGTGGGTTGCCATTTCCTTCTCCAATGCATGAGAGTGAAAGTGAAAGTCGCTCAGTCGTGCCCGACCCTTAGCGACCCCATGGACTGCAGCCCACCAGGCTCCTCCGTCCATGGGAGTTTCCAGGCAAGAGTACTGGAGTGGGGTGCCACTGCCTTCTCCAGAGAAATAGGTGTTAGTGAGTTGTAAGGAAGAGATACCAACCACAGGCTGGGATGATCAGGGACCGCTCATGCGGCACTAGATCTCTGCGTTGAAGAATGGGTAGGATTTCAGAATATGAATTCGGGAGGAGGGGAGATTTTCTAGGCCAGTGGTTCACAACCTTGGTTGCATTTTGGAATCACTCTGGGAAATTCTAAAAATAATGTGTGGGTACTGGGCTGTACCTCCAGCAATTTTGTTTAACTCAGTCTGGGGTGAAGCCTGACTATTGGGATTTTAAAATCCTTCCCAAGGGTTTCTAATGGACACTTAAAACTGAGAAACATTGTTTGAGGTAGAGCTGACCTAATGAGCAAAGATGCCTGGTAAAAGCGAGTGCAAAGAGCAGCTGGGGACGATGATGCTGGGTTCCTGGGGGATGTCCGTGTGTGTGTTCACATGTGTCATGTTGAAAGAAAAGCAGGAGACAGACTGGGGAATGCCACGAGGATCAGCGTGAGAATGCTGGGACACTACTGAAGGGTTGTGAGCAAGGAATAGCATGACCAAAGTGATGTGTGTGTGTGTATGCGCGCGCGCACGCATGTGTGCTTAAGGATATTATTTATATCTGGAAATTAATTGCTTTGAAATAGAGCTCTGGCAAAGTTAAAGATGATGGCAGACAGCACTAGATCAGTGCTTCTCAGACTTCACTGTGCCTACAAAGAAACTGGGGATCCTGTTAACATACAGATTTGATTCAGAGGTCTAGGGTAGGGCTTTAGACTGCATTTCTAAGAAATTTCTCAGCGATTCTGATGCTGCTGATCCTTGAATATCAAGGTGCTGCTACTTACAGAGTTACTTTTATGGGAAACTGAGCTCAAACACAAGAACCACAGTTTAAGAAAAGCCGTGGCTGTTCTTCATGGTTATTTTCCGTTTTCCATAGACTTAGTATGGGGAGTGTGTCTTGTTCATCCTTGAGTTCTTACAGTGACTTGACAGAGCTTTGTATGGATAGAGACTCTCTACATTGACTAAATGAATGAATTATTCCTTACAATTAATCCTGTAATGCTACCGAAAAAAACCTCTAGCTCCCTCATGGCAATCATGCTTGTACTTTCCAGTTCTTGCTATTCCTTTTGGGAAAGAATTCACACTAATTTCCTCTGTATTATTGCTTCTTGTGATGGTTTCTGGTTAATTTTAAATATCTTTCACCAGGGAGTTTCTACAGCAGTTGTAGAATTCTGGCAACTTTAGTATTTCTTTTCCTGTATTTTGTATAACTTCATTACTTTTTATTGAATTTTACAAACAGCTATTCTTTTATAAAAGAACTAATCAAGTATTTGGGTCATACACACTTTCTCTCTCTCTCTCATTTAGATAAATATATACTCTGTCCAAATTGCATAGATTTCAGTTTTCAAGAAGGATAAAATATTTCTCAGTTTAATATGTCTAGATGAAACACATTTTCAAATATTTTGTACTAACCTCTATACTTTAATATCTAGCAATCTATTCTTCATTATGTTAAATGCATTCTAAAAAAGTATCCTGTGCAAAATCCACAGACAACTCTCTGGCATACAAAATGGATACATCCCCATAAAAATGCAAATTACTGTGTGCAAATGTAGGCCTTGAGTATTTGTATAGAAAATAAGAAAAGGCTTCTAACTGAGCCTCAAGGAACTCTACCCACAATGAACTGATCTGCAGCTACAGTAGTGGCATTGGATACATTTCAGTCCTTCTCTGAAGATACCTGCTGAGTATTTAACTGGAGATTCAACATTTTAATCAGAAAGTGGTCTGCTTGAAAAGAATTAAAGACCTGTTAGCACTTTGCAGAGCATAGTCATCCTACCTCCTGTCAGTCTGAGATTATATGGGTGTTGTAAATTTCCTGAATGAGAACAGAAATTGTGCAGTAAATGGATCAAACTCTGAAATGATCAATGAACAAAGAGAAGTAATTATTTAATTGGTGGCAAGCAAGAGCCTCTCAGCCTTTGACTGGTCTGTTACCAGGCCTATCTGGGACTGTGTGTGTTTGTGACCCTCTGGACAATGGCCCACCAGGCTCCTCTGTCCATGGGATTCTCCAGGCAAGAATACTGGAGTGGGTTGCCATTTCCTTCTCCAGTCATAAAGTATGAAGTGAGTGAAGTGAAGTCACCCAGTCGTGTCCAACTCTTTGCAACCCCATGGACTGTAGCCTACCAGGCTCCTCTGGCCATGGAATTTTCCAGGCAAGAGTACTGGAGTGGGTTGCCATTTCCTTCTCCTATGACAGTCACACACTGTGGCAAATAGTTGGCAGGAAAAATGCTGCTGACACTATGTACCAAGTTTAAGTGTGTATATTCAAGTCTTAGAAGTCTGACAAATAAGATGTATGTATCACTGTATAATCCCCTTCATGGTTTTCAGTGAGTGAAAGCACCAGGAATATTCTATTGAAACTATCAAATACAAATCACCTTTCTCACTGTGTTTCCAAAAACATTATATCAGTTAGCAAATTACTCTTTAAGTTTAATCCTGGTGGCTTTTTATTTTGCCTGTCTCTAAGGCTGTGAAAGCAGAAGGAAACACATGCAAGTCCTGAGACTCAGCAATCCAGAGGATCAATCCTCTGTGATGAGTTTAGCCAATTTGTCCTTCCTGGGGAGGGGAGCATTTTCCCTGCTGAGATTCTTAGGGGTCCTGCTTCTCTCTCTCCTCCTCCACTTTTATTTTCTTTCCACAGCTGTGCCCTTAATGAGTTCCTGTTTCTCCCACTTGTTATTTCCAAGCGTTAGGCCAACCTATGTTGTTTTCAAGTGATTCTTGAATATATAATTATAAAGCCAACTGATCAATATAAAATTTTACTTTGGATAGCAGTTGTTGTTCAGTTGCTCAATCCTGTCCAACTCTTTGCGACTCCAAGGACTGCAGCATGCCAGGCTTTCCTGTCCTTCATCATCTCCTGGAGCTCACTCAAACTCATGTCCATTGAGTTGATGATGCCTTCTAACCATTTCATCCTCTGTTATCACCTTCTCCTCCTGCCTTCAATCTTTCCCAGCATTAGGGTCTTTTTAAATCAATCAGTTCTTCACATCAGGTAGCCAAAGTATTGGAGCTTCAGTTTCAGCATCAGTCCTTTCAATGAATATTTAGGGTTGATTTTCTTTAGAATTGACTGTTTTGATCTCCTTGCAGTCCAAGGGACTCTAAAGAGTCTTCTCCAACACCACAGTTCAAGGCATCAATTCTCTGGTGCCCAGCCTGTTTTATGGTCCAATTCTCACATCAAGACTTGACTACTGGAAAAACTATAGCTTTGAATAGATGGACCTTGTAGGCAAAATAATGTCTCTGCTTTTTAATATGCTGTCTAGGTTGGTCATAGCTTTTCTTCCATGGAGCAAGTGTCTTTTAATTTCATGGCTGCCGTCACTATCTGCAGTGAATTTGGAGCTCCCTCAAAAATAAAGTCTGTCACTGTTTCCATTCTTTCCCCATCTGTTTGCCATGAAGTGATAGAACTGGATGCCATGGTCTTTGTTTTTTGAATGTTGAGTTTTAAGCAAACTTTTCCACTCTCCTCTTTCACTTTCATCAAGAGGCTCTTTAGTTGTTCTTTGCTTTCTGCCATAAGGGTGGTGTCATCTGCCATCTGAGGTTATTGATATTTCTCCTGGCAATCTTGATTCCAGCTTGTGCTTTATCTGGCCTGGTGTTTAGGATGATGTACTCTGCATATAAGTTAAACAAGCAGGGTGACAATATACAGCCTTGACGTACTCCTGTACCGATTTGGAACCAGTCTGTTGTTCCATGTCCAGTTCTAACTGTTGCTTCTTGACCTGCATACAGGTTTCTCAGGAGGCAGGTTAGGTGGTCTGGTATTCCCATCTCTTTAAGAATTTTCCAGTTTGTTGTGATCTACACAGTTGAAGGCTTTGGTACAGTCAGCGAAGCAGAAGTGGATATTTTTATGGAATTCTCTCGCTTTTTCTGTGATCCAATGGTAGTTGACAGTTTAATCTCTACTTCCTCGGCCTTTTCTAAATTCAGCTTGAACATTTGTGAGTTCTTGGTTCATGTACTATTGAAGCCTAGCTTAGAGAATTTTGAGCATTACTTTGCTAGCATGTGGAATGAGTGCAATTGTGCAGTAGTTTGAACATTTTTCTGGATAGCAGAAAGTTTTTCTTAAGCTTTTCTTATGCAGTACAGTTTGTAAATGAGACATTTTCTATGTTAGCATATGTTCTGGAGTCTGGCTCACTATGACAGTAAGAACTGAAAGCTGTTCAGGTTTTTCTCCTTTAATAGCATCTGTCTGTCTCCCTCCTCCTCTTTGGCAATGTCTGCCTTAAGCAGAGTGGTATAACAGATGAGGAGTGCCAAAGAAGTCGTGGGTCAGAGAGCAGAGGTGTCCTGTGTGCTGCTCATGTGGTGGGATTTTGGGTAGGACAAATTCCCTGGTAGAGAATGTTTTCTCATAGGCATGGCCTCCAGCCTAACTGGGCAGCAGAAGAGTTATTTGTGCCCCATGGTGGCTCACATTTAGTAAAGGAAGCCATGGGACTGTTAGGATGAAGTGAAGAACCACTGAAAGATGGGCAAGACCTGAATTGGAGGCCTCAACAGATACTCCCTGGAGAAGACCCAGAATGACTCAAGAATAAGGGGGTATTCATCCTCAGTGTCTGATACCCTGAATACATCTGGAAACCTTGGGGGAGAGTGTTGGGACCTCATGTTGATGAAGATTATCTTTGTCTTATTCTTGGAAAAAGAAATTCCCTTAAATTACTTAAACATAGAGTATCTCTTGCATACTTGTACTTGTAGGCTTAGATTCATACTGCCTTCATTAACAGGCTGATAAAAGTATATTTTGCCAAGTGGCCTACCATCTTCTTTTTAAGGTCATTTGTGTTGGAAGTCTTTTTTAAACATTTTCTCTCTCTTACTTCCTTTTAGTTCTCTCAATTTTTTTTTTTTTGGTGGTGTAATTGGAAGACTTGATGTCCATTTTTAAGTGGGGAGGGAGATGAATCATCAAGAAATAAAGCCAGTGACAAGAAGTTATGTGAGACAGGAGGGCCAAAGAATCACACTGATGAGTACTGAGACAGGGTGAATCCTGCATTGCTGTGGGGACCAGGCCATTGCACACATCAGTGCAAAGAATTCTGAAAAAGACCTGAAGCCTTTTAATCCATTTGAGAACACACAAAAAATGACTCCCCAAGTGGTCTAGTGGTTAAGACTTCATCTACCAATGCATGGGATACAGGCTCGATCCCTTATTGGGCAGCTAAGATCCCATATACCATGTGGCCAAAAAACAAAACAAAACACACAAACCATAAAATAGAAGCAATACTGTAACAAATTCAATACAGATTTTAAAAATAGTCCATATAAAAAGTCTTAAAAAAACCACATAGACGGGCATTTATTTATGAGAGGTAAGCTTAATTTTGTAGAATAGACAACAGCCAAGAGTTGTTACTGAGCTTACAAAATAATAGCCTGTTCCAGTTAGAACATCTTGCATGTGGTCCCAGGCTGATCTGAGGTACAGGTTGAGGATGGCTGGGCGAAAGTTCTCAGGAAGCTTCTATTATTGCCAAAGCCTATGTCTAGCATTGGGAAACTTGTCATTTGCTAAGATTTCTCCTGAAAAATCTCACCACCATAATCCTACAGGTGCCATTTTGTCTCTCACTGAAGGTGGTCAATAAGGAAATTTCTTTATGAAAACAAAAACTGAGGGAAAGGAAGGATAAAAAAGAAGGGCATGGCAGCCCATCCCCCATTCTGCCTGGAGAATCCATGGGGTTGCAAAGGATTGGACTTGACTGAGCATCTGGGCATAAGGATAACATTAGCACAAGGCTGTGAATATTTAATTTTTCAGTACTTGTGGTTGATAAATGTAAGAGTAGATTTCTCTGGTAAACAGTTATGGCAAACTCAGTTAAGGCCCCCAAACTGTGATTTTTAAAAATGTTTGGAAAATATAGAGCCTAGAATATTAGGGGAGGCAGGCCCCGCTGAGGAACTACTCTGTGGTGGGGGAGGCAGAGGTGTGGTCAATAGTGGCAGAGCCTCAACACCTGTGTGGAAAAGTCCCCTAGCTGTGGGGGAGCTATGATTTAGACAGGTTACATGCAAGGTTGGAGAAATCAAGAAGAATCCAGAAAGTTTTACAGAGGTTTGGAGTCAGGAAGAACATTGAGGAAACAGCCCAGTGGAGACAGAAAATAAGGAAAATAGAGACAATGACCTGAGAGGTCTTAAAATTCCAAATGGCAAGTCAGAGCTGCTAAGGACTTATCAGATGCATCTGGGGTCTCACCCCCTCTGGATATAATGGAAGCTGAATGGAATCAGGTGTGTACGTTGGCCTTGACAAAGGAGACTCCAACTTAACACGGGGTAGCAGCTTTTTGATAAGCAGTCCTCTCCTTTCTTGGCACTTCCCTGTGTGTGTGTTAGTCACTCAGTTGTGTACGACTCTGCGACCCCACGTATTATAACCCACCAGGCTTTTCTGTGCATGGGATTCTCCAGGCAAGAATACTGGAGTGGGTTGCCATTTCCCTCTCCAGGGAATCTTTCCGACCCAGGGATCGAACCCAGGTCTCCTGCATTGCAGAATGTTTTACCCTCTATGCTACTAGGGAAGCCCTAACACTTCCCTAATCTCATCCTACTCAGACTCTGCTTTCTCTCCCACACGTCAGGGAGAAATCCACCTCCTTATGTGGACCCTTTACCCAACATGCTAATCTCCAAGTCTTTTTCTGGACTGGTTCCCTTTGCTTATGACATAGGTGACTGCTATTTTTGTCCTCTTGAGTGAGTCGCCTTAATGGAATCAGGCAAATGGTGCTTGAGGGTGAAATTTTTAATTGGAGAAGTACTTTCATGGATATATAAATATAGAACAATACCAATTGTGAACCTCCGTTATAATTCAAGTTTTTAAATTTAATTTTTATATCTTGGGTGGGCTGTGGGCTGCAGGGGGCAGGGTGGTCCAGGTGGCAGACTGGGTCAGATTGGGAGGTGGGGAGGGAACTGAGCCTGCACTGGGCATCACTGGTAAGAAGCTGCCACCACTGCCATCTTCTCTTCTGCCCCAGTTTCTCTGTCTCACTGGCTCCTCTCCCTCCCGAATGGCCAAGTTTTTTAATATTAGCATCTGTTTTACTTTCCACCACTCATGAGTGTTTTGCATTCGGCAGGGAGTGCCAGTTGTGAAACCTCCATTATAATTCAAGTTTTCCTGGGGGTAGGGAACCCCTGTTAGGGGATTTAACCCCTGTTAAACCTTGCATGATAATTCTTGTTCTGTATCCAGTATACTCTCAGATCCAGTGGTCTTTCCTGACACTGCTTTCTTATGCGTGTCTCATCTTTTTAACTCTCATGGGAACACCATTTACTTTAATAAAATTCACAGATCTTAAGGTATAGTTTGATGAATTTTGACAATTCTCTATACATAGCTTACATCCACTCAAATTAAGCTATAGCACAATCCATCATCCCATAAAGTTGCTTTGTAACTCTTTCCTGTCAGTTCCCTTACCTCCAGGAAAACTAGTGCCTTATTCCAATCCCCATAAGGTTAGTTTTGCCTGATCTTGGACTGGGTATGAATGAAATAATTTAGCATGTGCTCATTTGGATCCAATTTCTTTTATCTAATACTGTTTTAAGATATATTCATTTTGCAGTATTGAAGTTTCGTTACTTTTCATTGCTGAATAGTAATACATTGTGTGACTGTATCACAATTACTTAACCCATGCTACTGTCCATAAGGGACTTCCCTTGTGGCTCAGACAGTAAAGCATCTGTCTACAATGGCGGAGACCTGGGTTCGATCCCTGGGTCGGGAAGATTCCCTGGAGAAGGAAATGGCAACCCACTCCAGTACTCTTGCCTAGAAAATCCCATGGATGGAGGAGCTTGATGGAGGCTACTGTCCATGGGGTCGCAAAGAGTCGGGCACGACTGAGCGACTTCACTTCACTTCACTTCACTGTCCATAAATCGCTGAGCTGTTTCTAGTTTGGAGGTATTATGAATGAAACATTTACCATCCTCCTTTCACAGGTCTTTATTTGTTTTGTGGGCATACTTTAAACATGGAGGGTAAATATCTAGAGTTGACATTGCTGGGTCATATGGTATTTCCAAAGTAGTTGTGTATTTCATATTCCCATCTAATCGCTTCACATCCTTGTCAGCATTTAATGTTGCCTACTAGTTCAGTCTTTCTAGCAGATGAATACGGTATCTCATTGTGGCCTTAAACTGCATTTTCTTGATGATTAATGCTGTTGAATGCCTTTACGTATGTTTGGTGATTATTCCTTTATCATTTTTCATGAAGTGTTCGTTCAAATATTTTATCCATTTTAATTATGTGGTTGGTCTTTTTTATTATTGAGTCATAGGGTTTAAAAATATATTTCATCATATTTATGATAAAACTAATATATATAATATGTAACATATATGTACTATAGTCTCCTGTCTGTAATTTGGTTATTTTGTTAACAGTTTTTTTTTCTGAAAAGCAGAATGCTTAGTTTTTATGAAGTCTGATTATTAAGCTTAAAATTTTATGATTAGTAGTTTTTATATTATTCTGCCTATGATATATTTGCCTTTACCAAAGTCATGGAAATATTCTTATTTTTCTTGTAGAAAACTGTGACTTTTATTTTCATGATCCATTTCAGTTTTGACAAAAGTCTTTTATATCTTGATAGATTTTTTTACATAGATATTTGACATTTTATGGTAATATTTTAAACTTGTTTTAAGATTTTAATTTTTGTACTATTTATTGTTAACGGAAATACAAATGACTTTCAAAAACATGTTAAATTCATTATGTTAGTACCTTTAAAAAGACTTCTTAGGATTTTCTAAGTGTACAATCATGTCAACTATGAATACAATTTTTTTTGCTTTACACTTTCCTCTCTCATAGTTTCTACTTCCTTTTCATACATCATCTACTGGCTGGAACTTCTACTATAGTGTCGAATACAGGTGATGAGAGTGATTATTTTGCCTTGTTTTTGATCTTAGGGGAAAATCATTTGGTCTTACAGCATTGAGGATACCATTATTTTTCAATTCAGTTCAGTCGCTCAGTTGTGTCTGACTCTTTTCGACTCCATGGACTGCAGCACGCGAGGCTTCCTGTTCATCAACAACTCCCGAAGCTTACTCAAACTCATGTCCATTGAGTCGGTGATGGCATCCAACCATCTCATCCTCTGTCGTCCCTTTCTCCTCCTGCCTTCAATCTTTGCCAGCATTAGAGTCTTTTCCAATGAGTCAACTCTTCGCATGAGGTGGCCAAAGTACTGGAGCTTCAGCTTTAGCATCATTCCTTCCAAAGAAATCCCAGGGCTGATCTCCTTCAGAATGGACTGGTTGGATCTCCTTGCAGTCCAAGAGACTCTCAAGAGTCTTCTCCAGCACCACAGTTCAAAAGCATCAATTCTTTGGTGCTCATCTTTCTTTATAACTCTCACATTTATACAGGCAGTTCAGTTGATCAGTTGTGTCCTACTCTTTGCCACCCCATGGACTGCAGCATGCCAGGCTTCCCTGTCCATCACCAACTTTTGAAGTTTACTCAGGCTCATGAGTCAGAGATGCCATCCAACCATCCCATCCTCTGTTGTCCCCTTCTGCTCCCACCTTCAATCTTTCCCAGCATCAGGGTCTTTTCCAATGAGTCAGTTCCTCTTATCGGTGGGCAAAGTATTGGAGTTTCAGCTTCAACATCAGTCCTTCCGATGAATATTCAGGACTGATTTCCTTCAGGGTGAACTGGTTGGATTTCTTTGCAGTCCAAGGGACTCTCATGAATCTTCTCCAACACCACAGTTTAAAAGGATCAATTATCGAGGCTCAACTTTATTTATAGTCCAACTCTCACATCCATACATGACTACTGAAGAAACCATAGCCTTGACTAGACGGACCTTTGTTGATAAAACAATGTATCTACTTTTTCATATGCTGTCTAGGTTGGTCATAATTTTTCTTCCAAGGAGTAAGTGTCTTTTAATTTCATGGCTGCAGTCACAATCTTCAGTGATTTTGGAGCCCAAAAAGATAAAATCTGTCACTGTTTCCCCATATATTTGCCATGAAGTGATGGGATCAGATGCCATTATCTTAGTTTTCTGAATGTTGAGCTTTAAGCCAACTTTTTCACTCTCCTCTTTCACTTTCATCAAGAGGCTATTTAGTGCTTCTTCACTTTATGCCATAAGGGTGGTGTCATCTGCATACCTGAGATTATTGATATTTCTCCTAGCAATCTTGATTCCAGCTTGTGCTTCATCCAGCCCAGTGTTTCTCATGATGCAGTCTGCATATATGTTAAATAAACAGGGTGATAATATACAACTTTGACGTATTCATTTCCTGATTTGGAACCAGTCTGTTGTTCCATGTCCAGTTCTAACTGTTGCTTTCTGACCTGCATACAGATTTCTCAAGAGGCAGGTCAGGTGGTCTGGTGTTCCCATCTCTTGAAGAATTATCCACAGTTTATTGTGATCCACACAGTCACAGTCACAGTTGATTTTTTTCTGGAACTGTCTTGCTTTTTCAATAATCCAGCAGATGCTGGCAATTTGATCTCTAGTTCCTCTGCCTTTTCTAAAACCAGCTTGAATATCTGGGAGTTCATGGTTCATATACTGTTGAAGCCTGGCTTGGAGAATTTTGAGTGTTACTTTACTAGCATGTGAGATGAGTGCAATGTGCGGTTGACTCTTGAGAGTCCCTTGAACTGCAAGGAGATCCAACCAGTCCATTCTGAAGGAGATCAGCCCTGGGATTACTTTGGAGGGAATGATGCTAACGCTGAAACTCCAGTACTTTGGCCACCTCATGCAAAGAGTTGACTCATTGGAAAAGACTCTGATGCTGGGAGGGATTGAGGGCAGGAGGAGAAGGGGACGACAGAGGATGAGATGGCTGGATGGCATCACTGACCTGATGGACGTGAGTCTGAGTTAACTCTGGGAATTGGTGATAGACAGGGAAGCCTGGTGTGCTGCAATTCATGGGATCACAAAGAGTCAGACACGACTGAGTGACTGAACTGAATTGAACTTGAGCATTCTTTGGCATTGCCTTTCTTTGGGATTGGAATGAAAATTGACCTTTTCCAGTCATGTGGCCACTGCTAAGTTTTCAAAATTTGCTGACATATTGAGTGCAGCACTTTCACAGCATCATCTTTTAGGATTTGAAATAGCTCATCCAGAATTCCATCACCTCCACTAGCTTTGTTCATAGCGATGCTTCCTAAGGTCCACTTGACTTCGCATTCCAGGATGTCTGGCTCTGTGTGAGTGATCTTACCGTCATGATTATCTGGGTCATGAAGATATTTTTTGTATAGTTCTTCTGTGTCTTCTTGCCACCTCTTCTTAATATCTTCTGCTTCTGTTAGGTCCATACCATTTCTGTCCTTTTTTGAGCCAATCTTTGCATGAAATGTTCCCTTGGTATCTCTACTTTTCTTGAAGAGATCTCTAGTCTTTCCCCTTCTGTTGTTTTCCTCTATTTCTTTGCATTGATCACTGAGGAAGGCTTTCTTATCTCTCCTTGCTATTCTTTGGAACTCTGCATTCTTGCTTTTCTCCTTTGCCTTTTGCTTCTCTTCTTTTCACAGCTGTTTTTAAGGTCTCATCAGACAACCATTTTGCCCTTTTGCATTTCTTTTTCTTGGGTATGGTCTTAGTACCTGCCTCCTGTACAATGTCATGAACCTCCTCCATAGTTCTTCAGGAACTCTGTCTATCAGATCTAATCCCTTGAATCTATTTGTCACTTCTGTATAATTATAAAGGATTTGATGATATTTCCATGTGCCCTTTTTTATATTTAAGGAGGTTTCAATTCCTATTTTTGCTGAGAGTGTTAATTTTTTAAAAGTTAGTAGATGGTTGTTTAATTTTGTCAAATGTTTTTAATGCCAAGATGGTCAAATGTTTAAAAAAATTTTTTCTGTTTATTTTCCATTTTCTTTATTTCTCTTATAGGTCATTGAGTTTGATTTGCTAATATTTTTAAAGAACTTTCCCACTTTTGATTATAGAAATATTACCCTATTGTTTCATTTCTTATAATATATTTACCAAGTTTTGGTGTCAGAGTTTGCTGGCTTTGTAAAATAAATTGGAAATTGTTTCTTCTTCTATTTATGAAAGAGTTTGTGTAAGATTGCTTTTATTCTCTTTTACATATTACATTCTCTTTTACTCATTACATATCAGTTACATATGATTTGATAGTATCCTACCAATATCAGAAGCTTTGTACAGTTTTTTCCTATTCTTTATCTTTGTATTATTTTCTGAATGCATTTTAATTCACTGACCCTTTATTAACTCTTAAACTTATCTAATGATTTATTTATTTCTAAGATCACATTTTTTAGTTCTAGAATTTCTTTTGGATTATCCTACAGTTTCCGTTTTCTTGCTAAGATTTTCCATCTGTTCACACACATTTATTTTATCCACAGTAACATATTTAACACATTCATAGTACTTATCTTAAAAATTGTCTGCTAACTTCAGTATCCGGGTTTTCTCTTGGTATGTCTCTGTTGATTGTTTTCCCTCTTATTTGGAGTCACGTTTTCATGTCTTAATATTTCTAATAAAATTTATTGTTAATATTATGTGTCAAAAAATCTGATAGAAACTGAAGTAGATATTATTTGCCCCAAGAAAAGGCTCAAGTTCATCTGGAGTTATTATGATTCCCCTGTAAAATATTAAATTATTTATTGCCCACTGTATACTGGTATTTTTTCTGCTTTAGCCTTAAAAATTTGATTTTGTCTGGTCTAGTATAAAGGTCTAGTATATGGCATACCCAAATAAGATAGTTGAATTTTATATTTCCAGGGCAAACAAAATAAAACAAAAAAATCTTTTACATTGTAGGTAGAAACAAAAGGTAGCACCTCAAAGGGTAACAAACATATTGTTTGCTCACTCCTTCTAAATATTTATTTTAGTAATTGTGAACAAAATAAATGAGTGTGTAATTATTACTGAGATTTAATGTTAATCACAAATCTTGGAAAAATAACACATACAGAAAAATTCCCTTTCTCTCTGGATCACATTTGCAGCTTAATTTTTTAATTTATGAATCAGTCCTCTTGTCAGGTAGGATAAAAACTCCGTGAGTTTAGGCACTATTATATTCACCTATGAACTTTTTCTGTTTCAGGTAGGAAGACACAACAACAAAGCCCCACACATGTTGGCTCTTTGCTTACGTCAGGTGTAGGCAAACTTGTGTTTAGTGGTACATTCAGGTCAGTGCCAGGATTTATGTATCCCATGATTTTTTAGTGACTAGATAACATCTTACATTTGTTAAAGTAATGCAGATGAAATTCATACCTTGAAAATTCTGATTGAAGGTAACTGACTGCAGTTGAAGGTAACTGTGAAATTGTCCTTTTGTATAGATGGGGGAGGGAGGGGAAGAAATAAACTTTTTTTTTTTAAAGGAGTTTGACAATTCATAGTTGTATTGAATGATTTGGGCTTCCCTGGTTGCTCAGTGGTAAAGAATACCTGCCAGTGCAGGAGATGTGGGTTGGATCCCTGGGCTGGGGAGATCCCCTGGAGAAGGAAATGGCAACCCACTCCAGAATTCTTGCCTGGGAAAACCCATGCACAGAAAAGCCTGGTGGGCTACAGTCCATGGAGTCACAAAAGAGCTGAATGTGACTTAACTACTAAACAGCAACAGCAACAACAATTGAATGATTGGCTTGAAAGCTAGGAATCCTTAGCACTCCTCCCCATCATGAGATGTCTTAAGCTCTTCTCCATTCTTGAATACTCTCAGTACAAAATTAGGAACTGTGCTATTTTGTTTTTCTTACATTGAACAATTTGGCTTTCTTGTGTGTGTGTTTGTGTTTTATTGTTCAACATTAATATAGACCTCAGCAGTGTTCTATGTTGCTGATGCTGGGTATAGATGTCAAAACTCTTAAGGAGGATACTCTAAGATATTTGTGTCACCAGGCTGCCAAAGAATTACCTGGGAAGAACCTTCTTAAAAATTACAGTGATTAGAACTAAAGGAATTACAAATATGAAAAAAGCTCACATGTTGTCCTCAGAGGCAGATGTGAAATGAGATTCATTTTCTAAATTATCAGAGGAAAAAATATTTTAACAGAACTAATTTGAAACATTTATCTGTATTATTATAGGAGAAGATAGGTAACTAGATATTTATGGGAATGAACTCTGTGTTTCAGAATTGAATGAAGAAAAATATCCTTGCCTTCATGAAGCCTTCTCAAGTGAAAATCTGAGGGATAGATAAATATTTGTGGTGAGTACCCTAGCTATGATTTTGGTCCAGATGTTTTATTTCCTATGATGTCCCTATTTAGTTAGTAGCAGATTCAGTATAGTCACAGATGTGAGCCAGTGAAATGATGATGATGAAACCATTACACTGGATAATTGTTTTAGCTGTTCCAGTTGTTTTTTCTTTCTTCTCTAATGGTCTATCATGTACTCTCATCACAAATAAAATGTTGTGTTTGGTAATGGCTCCCTTTGAAATTATTTTTCTTAAATGATTTTGGATTTTCTAGATGTTTTGTGTAAACTTGCAGTTGATAACTAACATGGTAAGATAAGGAAACAAGCCAATAACACAGTGAATTAGAAGATTGTTCCGCTTAGAACATTGAATTGTGGGATGCAAATTTGTTGGAATAAAAGTTTGATGCATTTGCATCTCTATGTTAAAGAAGAAAGACATGTTGGTTTTGGATTAGAAATCTAATTAGGACTCTAGCTACTAGTATAATGATTCTTAGCTGTTTCTGAACAATTTATCTTAATTTGCTGAAACATGCTTTTATTTCTCTTTACCCCTGTGCACCCTTTCCTTTAATATATTCTGTACCAGTCAGGGCGTCAAAGTGCAGTTCATGTATTTCCAAGGGAGCTACTGAGTGTTTCAGAAATTTAAGTTTATTAGTGTGGCTGTAATTTTATTCTACTACTTAATGCAATATGAACAAAACAATGCAAGTACATTCTCACTGTCCATAATGGTTTACAGGGAAACATTCTGGAATTCTATAAAACTGTAGTCATTACTTCCTGTGTTCAGGTATGCTAAAGCTGAATCATTGCCTTGCTGTAGAATTTGAGGTATGTCTTAAATAAAGATTTCTATTTTTGAAGAAACATGAAGATATTAGCGTGGCATTGCTTCACTAATTCTCTAATAATGACTTAATAGTGTCAGAGTGATGCTTTAGTATAGTATTTATAAATCTAGAAAGTTGGTGTTGTTCAGTCACTAAGTCCTCTCTGACTCCTTGCGACCCCATGGACTATAGCACACTAGGCTTGCCTGTGCTTCACTGTCTCCCAGAGTTTGCTCAAATTTATGTCCAGTGAATCGTTGATGCTCTCTGACCATCTCACCCTCTGCCGCCGCTTCTCTGTTTGCCTTCAAGTCTTTCTCAGCATCAGGGTCTTTTCCAATGAGTCAGCTCTTCGCATGAGGTGGCCAAAGTATTGGAGCTTCAGCATCAATGAGTAAACTGCTGTAAAAATGTAAATATCCCAAATAATATCTTTCCTTCTATAAACAGGCTCTGGCTATTTATATAAATTCAATATACTATTACAATAAATTTGACTATGATTAAGCAAGTGTATGTATTTGAATTTTTTAAATTTTTTTAAATTAATTTTTATTTTTTAGTTTGTTTTGCTTTGCAATACTGTATTCGTTTTGCTATACATTGACATGAATCAGCCACGAGTGTACATGAACTCCCAATCCCGACCCCCACCTCCCCCCTCCCGCCCCACACCTTCTCTCTGGATTATCCCCATGCATCAGTCCCAAGCATCCTGCATCCTGCATCCTGCATCGAACCTAGACCAGCGATTCGTTTCACTTATGATATCATACATGTTACATTGCCACTCTCCCCAATCATCCCACCCTCTCCCTCTCCCACAGAGTCCAAAAGGCTGTTCTATACATCTGTGTCTCTTTTGCTGTCTACATACAGGTTTATCATTACCATCTTTCTAAATTCCATATATATGTGTAAGTATACTGTATTGGTGCTTTTCTTTCTGGGTTACCTCACTCTGTATAATCGGCTCCAGCTTCATCCACCTCATTAGAACTGATTGAAAGTAGTTTTGTATCCCAGCTTCACAAACTGCCACATTCATTCATGGGATAAACATTTACTAACCTTTCTATGGACCAGGCATGGTGTTGGGCAGTGGGTGCAGTGAGGGACACAGAGACATGGTTCCTGCCCTCAAGGGCCGTGCTGAGTCTCTGCAATCTTCTCGTTCATATTTCACATACAGAAAATGTCCTTCTAGGTCCTTGGTCCCTCCAAGCTCTACAGAGTCAGGATCCAGGCACGGAATTCAGAGCAGGGATAAGTGAAAGCAGGACAAGCCATCACATGTTAACAAACTCCTTGGGGAAGGTTCTTGGTCTAAAGCATAACAGCTGGCACCCGCCCCCAGAAGCCAATGCCATTTCATGAGCTGATCCAGAAAAGCAGACCCACCCTAACGAGAACCTGAAAACTTGCTGTTAAAGGGGTTCATGAGGCCCCCAGATCAAGTCCTGATGTTGCTCAGGCTCAGACTGTGTCAAGATCCAGGAGAGACTGCCTCCCAGCTTGATCTCCAAAAAGATAGGGCTATGGGTAACATGGGCTTCCCTGGTGGCTCAGACAGTAAAGAATCTGCCTGCAATGCAGGATACCTGGGTTCAGTCCCTGGGTTGGGGAGATCCCCTGGAGAAGGGCACAGCAACCCACTCCAGTGTTCTTGCCTGAAGAATCCCCATGGACAGAGGAGCCTGGTGAGCTATAGTCCAAGGTGTCACAAAGAGTCAGACATGACTGAGCGACTAAGCACAGCAAGGGTAACATGCTCGAGCACTTGACCTTGTGCAGGAAATGTCCTCCTAGGGAAAGGAGAAAAAGACAACTTCCAACTGCCCCTTTTTGCTTCAACAGAGTATGTCCTCCCAAGTCCTAATGTATTTTAAAGCATTTGAAGATGCTTAAAGTAGAAGCATCTTTGCTTTAAATAGATTCTCCACACCAGATCTAAATCTGTTGGGGTCCACCAGAAAACAGCCTTGAAACACTATATTTTAGTGCAGAAGTTCCAAGAAAGAAGACTATATTTATCTAACCTAGGCTATAAAGTGCCTAATTGCACAGCTAAAATTTTAAAGTACTCTGAAAGAAAGTTGGAGGGGAAAGGGTCATAATAGAAATAAATTTGGGAGAAAGAGGCAAGGGGTTCTCATTTATTGTAGGGCTTCCATGTGCAAGGCACAATGCAGCCATCTTGCATAAATTATTTTCAGTGACTCTAACAATCTAAGAGGTAATACTCTGTGTCTCACTTTGCATATGAGAAAACTGAGGCTCAGAGAAGTGAAGCACCTGCCCAAGGTCACACAGTCAGAATCCAAAGCCAGAGCTGTGACTCCATATTATCACAGTTAGCAAGGAACAGAGAACCATTTTACCCACAAGCGTTACCTGATCTAGCCTTGGTCTACAAAAAGGCTCAGCAATCCGGAAAAAATGCTATCTGACATGGACATGTCCTTGCACATAACTACTGAGTCAAGAAAATGTCATCTTCTAATATTCTGTCCCCACACTCTCACCGCCTCCCACCCACCCCCTTAAAAAGGGACAGGACAGGAGGGCAGCAAGGAAGAGTAGCATTAAACAAAGACTCTGGGTCCTTAACAGGCCTTGGTACCTGGCCCAGCAGCACTCGCCCCAGCACCCCGCACTCCCCACCCCTGAGGCCCAGCTCAACCCCATCTCCCCGGCTACCTGGCCCCTGCATTGTGAGTGCACTCTCTCAGGGAACTGCTCTCTGACACAGGTGAAAATAAGAGGGGTTAAAGTTCAGAGTCAATGCCATTCTATTTCTGATGTGGGGAAAGAGGACTGCCCTTATTTATGAGTTGGGGGGGAAGATGGATGACAAACTCACTCAATTCTCCAACTGCATTTGTAATAGGAACCAGGTCTGAGCCTTTCACAGGCACAGCAAAGAAAATGCGATGTGGAAAGTGCTCTGTACTCTGCAGAAAATGCAGGTGTTAAAAGCATAGGCTTTGAGTCAACAGACCTGGGATCCAGTCCCTGAACTTCAGACCTTGGTCAAGATACTCAATGAGTCTCTGTTTCCTCATCTATGGAGATAGGAAATGGAGCAGTTCTACTATCAAATGTTGATCTGAGGGTGAAAGATTAGGTTGTTACCTTAAAAGTTCTTGATAAATCTAAGCTATTACTATATTAATACTTCTATCATTAACTAAATCAAGGTTGTTCAAACTACATTCTGAGTTCCACATGTTCTCCCTGAAAATCTATGGGGATTGGTTGGCAAAGTTAAACTTTGGATATTTTGCGAAATTGCCCATTATCTTTGTATTTTCCATTTGTGTGAGTGCATTTCTTTCTAATTTCATAGTACAGTGATTTTCAGCCGCATCATCCAGAACCATGGCAAAAGAAAGTGGAAAATATTTAAGTTCTAAAAAGTTACAAATTAAAGAATAGCACGACTGTTACTAACTGTAATCAAAATGTCTTTATGGAGAGGGCAACAATGAGTTTTTTTCAATGGGAGAATAATGTTACTACAAACCCACAATTGCCATCTGACTTTCACAAAAAGTAAATATTACTCCTCTAAACACTGTTTTAGACCTCATTCTTTCCAATAAGGGTCACTGGCTTGAGGTAAAAGATTAAAATAAAAACAAAAACATTTGGGTTGCAACAAAACTGCGCCCTTTTTTGCTTGAGCAAAGAGTACAGCTTTGTTGCAAATTGAATGTCAGAGAAGCATATCACTTTTAAATTTTTGCTTTGCACATAATAGGTGTGTCCCCCTGCACACACTAAAATATGGTTTAATTTCATGTAAGAGTACCATGTGTTCAAGAAGTCTCAGAGCGGCTGCCCTAGGTGGATCTTGTCTCGTATAGCTCATCTCAGAATTGTTCAGAACTCCTCATGGGGTGACAGAAGGAGAACCAGTATCCCAATCTCCCCAATCTTTCAGCCCTGCCTGACAGAGCATCTTTGCCCCTCTCTACATCCTTCCCATCCCAGCTCCTGTGATCACCAGGAGACCACTGACATGGCTGTGACAGCCAGCATCTCTCTTCTTCAGGCTCAAGACTCTCAAAGCAAAAGGATCAGTCCCCAGACCTACAAAACTGCCCTTGAGTGAACAGGGGAGCAGAGACCCACTGAATGCAGCTCATCTGGCCGTGGTGAGCAGGGAAGGAGGTCTGCACCCATGTGAACTATGCCACATCTGTAGCCCAAATGGACACCAGAAGGCCCCTGTGGCTCCCACTGCCCACTTCCTCTGACTCCTTTGTTTTTCACATCCCCTGCTTCCTTCCCTCAGGGCCACTCACCCCACCCCTGGGGAGATGGGAGTAAATAGGGGACAGCAGGCAGCAGTCTGAAATACATTCCAGAAAGCACCCCAAATAGCAGAAGGTGACCCCTGGGGCATGGCCTATTCTAAGCCAAGCAAGCATGCATTCTACTGCAAAATACATGTTTCCTAAAAAAACAGTGTCCCACCTCCCCCTCAGATAGGTCCTTTGAGAAACTCTGACTGTGGAGGAGCTAAACCCATGGTCCGACACATCTCTGGAAAGCCAAAGCCCCCTCCCACTTCCCTGGTGGCCAAGTTGAGTTGGGGGAGGTGGGGACAGACGCTGGCACCTTCCAACAACTGCACACCTGGCTGCTGGTTGATGAACCGCTCTGGTCTCAGGGGACAGGATGGCATAAACCACTGCTTGGTTGGGGATGCCCAAAACAAGAGGATGGCTCCAAAGCTTTAGCCCTGGCAAGGTCTGGCATAACCTACCCCACCCTCCCTACTGCCTGCCTCCTACTTCCCTCTCTTCCCACCCCTTGAATCCGATTCGGCCAGGATTCAAGTTACGGCCAGGCCAAGGCTGGGTGGCAGGACAGAAAAGCCAAGAAAGGCCTGAACCAATGACAAGAATCAGAACTGGAGAGGCAGAGAGCCTCTGTAAATGGGAGTTATAACAGACATGACGAGAATCAGAACTGGAGAGGCAGAGAGCCTCTGCAAATGGAAGTTACAACCAGACATGGTGAGAATCAGAAATGGAGAGGCAGAGAGCCTCTGTAAACGAAAGTCACAACCAGACATGGCATTGTTTTTTCCTTCCTCCTCTTTTTCTGCTGCCAACACTGCCTCCACAACCCTGACGACAATTCTCAGGAGAATCTTCTCTGATTTTTCATAGATGTTATAAGAACTAGTACTGCTACAGCCTTCCCAGACATCCTTTCAAAACATCTAACTGCTCTCTAGAAGTTCATCCTTAAGGCTCATCTAAATCCCTCACACTGGGACTTTCCTGGTAGTCCAGAGGTTAAGAATCTGCCTACCAATACATGGACGTGGGTTCGATCCCTGGTCAGGGACCTAGCATCCCACACACCATGGGGCAACTAAACCCATGCCCTATAACTACTGAGTTTGTGTGCTCTAGAGCCCATACTCCACAACAAGAGAAGCCACCACAACGAGAAGACTGCACGACAAAGAGAGAGCAGCCCCACTCTCGGCAACTAGGGAAAGGTCCTCGTAGCAACAAAGACCTAGCACAACCATAAATAAATAAAGTTTTAAATTAAAAAAATAAATAAATCCCTTACACTGCAACTGATTTCCTATTGATTAAGCTGATTTCCTACTGATTCATCCAGCAACTATTTCTTGAGTATTCCCTTAGAGACCTGCGTGCATGCATGCTCAGCCACTCGCTCAGTCGTGTCTGACTCTGCAACTCCATTGACTGTAGCCTGCCAGGCTCCTCTGTCCATGGGATTCTCCAGGCAAGAATACTGGAGTGTGTTGCCAGGCCCTCCTTCAGGGGATCTTTCCAACCCAGGGATCAAACCTGCGTCTCTTACGTCCCCTGCATTGTCAGGCAGGTTCTTTACCACTAGTGCCACCCGGGAAGCCCCTGTTAGAGGCCTGACCCAGGGCCAACCCCCAGGCTACAGAAAAACCTGATCTGGCTCCTTCCTTCCAGAAGCAATGCTCTGGTTGCAGAGAAGAGATGGACAAGCAGGAAGGCACCATACCTTGCCCGCCTCATCCCCTGTCACGAGCAGTGAAGGCAAGTGAGCTACAGGGTGTCTAGAAGGATGAGCTGGAGCAATCGAGGGGACCACACAGCAGGCAGAGGACATGGGCACCTCTCTGAATGGCAGATGCGATGTCTGCTCATGGCTGAGAGGAGGAAGGGAGAGAGCTTTTGGCAAAATGATCGCACATGTGCAAGGGACAAAAGCAAGACCAAACTGCCTGCAGCAGAATGTCTGTGTCAGCACCAGGCAGGCCCCTCAGTCCTTCAGGCCAGAGGCAACCCTGGGAGGCTTGGGCAGGACAGTCACTTCATAAAATTGGCATTTTCAGCTAGTTATCCTGGCCACTGTGGGTAGAAGAGATGGAAGGGGAGAGAGAATAAATGCAAAATGGACAGTTAAGAGGCACTGGCAGAAATCCAGACCCGAGGTGTTGACAGGGATCTGGACTACCCAGTGGCAGTGGGAATGGAAAGAAAGAATCAGCTCAGGAGATGGTTTAGGGGAAGATTCTGGAAACGGCCATCGCCATCTTCTGCGTCCAGCCCACTTCACTAAATGTGAGGTGACTGGGTCACCTGCTGCCTTCCCCACTCCAGACCAAGCGCTGCTTCAGGTGCTGGGGGATGCTTGTCCTCGTCAGGAGCAAGCTTCACGCATGCCCTCTCGCTAGGCTCCTCTGGCGCCAGAGCGAACTTTCCCGAAGCCCAGCCATGGAGCCTAGCAACTTCAACCCCTGACTCAGTGTCCTGGGGGACCCTCCTCACACCTCAGGCCCTCCAAACTCCAGTTCAGGGACCTAGCTGCTGGCTCCCACCCAGAAGTGTTCGGAAGTGGCTAGGTGGTGTTGCTCGGCACTCTGTCAGCCACCAAAGGGAAAAAGACACCCTCCCGGAAGCCGCAGTTTGGTTCAGGCATTGGTGGTGGTGGTGGTTTAGTCACTAAGCGTGTCCGACTCTTGTGACCCCACGACTGTAGCCTGCCAGACTCCTCTGCCCATGGGATTCTCCAGGCAAGAATACTGGAGAGGGTTGCCATTTCCTTCTCCAGGGCATCTTCCCAACCCAGGAATTGAACCTGGTCTCCTGCATTGCAGGCAGATTCTTTACCAACTTAGCTACGTATAGTTCAGGCATTAATGCCTTGCAAAAGAGGACTTGGTATCCCCTGACCCCTGCCCCAGGCACACATCCATCTACCCTCAGAAAAGTCTCTGGCACGAGGCCAGTGCCACATGCCCTTCTTGAGTGAGGTGGGCCTCACGGGACCCACTGGAGATGCGCAGAGGTGGGAAGGGGCCGTCAGGGGTGTCAGTCTCCAGAGGCGGGAGGCGGTGGGAGGCAAAGGATGAGACAGAGCCAGGACCATCCAGAAGCGTGTGTAGAAGCTGCAGCCCAGTCGCCTCCGAGGTGGGCTTGGGGGTCGGGCTCCTCTCGGGGGCTATGATGTCCTCTGGATGCCCCCCTACCCAACCCCGACACGGGCCTTTGTCGAGTTCTGCACCAGACCCTGGTCAAACCCCCAGAAAGGAGACAGTGCCCAGCTGGGTCCCGACACCACAAAGAGGTACTCTTGTAAGAAAGTTTCCCTCCTTCACCCACCTGACGCCCCCAGGCCTTCCCCCTTCTGTGTCCACACTGAGAAGCTCCGTGGCGTCTAGCCAAACTCTCAATTAGTACTACTGAGAGGTCCCACCAGTGTTTAATCCAGACCCAAGAAGCTCTTTATTGGCTGGCACTTCCCCCTGGAGATCATGTCTCTCTCCCCTCCTTCTCTGGGAGTTCACATTCCGAAAAGATGCCTCCAAGATTCAGTACCCTATGCTCCAGACTTAGTCCCCAAATGGCTTCCAGAACCTTCTTTAACATTCTCTGGAACACTCACCCCAATGTCCCAGAAGGCACTCAGTTTCCCAGGCATTGCTGTGGCCTGTGCAGCACATTTAAGAGCATAAGCTTTAGAATCAAGGCAGAGCAGAACTTCAAATCCCGATCTAGCGCTTACTTGCTGTGTGACTCTGGGACAGTCATTTAACCTCCCTGAGCCTCAGCTGCTTCATCTGTAAATAAGAATAACGCCCACTTCATGGATCTGTCATAAGGACCAGAGAGATGACACATAGTGTGCTCGGCCCACGCCTGGCACACTGTAGACACTCAACAAATGGTAGCTATGCTTACTGGGACCACTCACTGCTCTCAAACCAAAATAGGACAGGTGAGTGGGGTAGCTCCAGCCAGTTTCTTCTTCTTCCTCTGCTAAGGGTCAGAGGTTCCAGGGACCTCAAATATGGCAGACGCTGGTCCTAAAATGGTCCCTTCTTATGACCTTTGGGAGCCTGTCTCTCCTGAAGAGGCTCCTAGTTCTCGAAGAGGTCTTACCAAGAGATCCAGACACTCCAGAGAGCTGCTGCGTCAGGCCAAAGAGACTTGCAGAGGGCAGTTCCCTGTCCAGAAACACTTCTATCCTTGTCAGACATCCCGGCACTCACACCATCTACCACTTGGGGGTTCAAGAGCTCTGCTTCCTGACTCACTCTTGGAGAATTTATGATAAAGGTGGAAAATAAGAATAAACGCAAGCCTAGGAAGCATATACATATGTGGTTTAACTATTTGGGCTCTTGAGAAATGTAATGTAATATTAGTAACCCTACCCAGATGGACATATTAACTGGGCAAAATGAATTAATCTAGATTTTCCTACCAAATAGTTATGTAAGGCAGGTTCTTATTTCCCTTGCCCTCTGAAGGAAAGGTCCCAGGAAGCAGAAAAGGAGCCACCAGAAAGCACTCCAAAGTAGGGCTCACAGGAAACCCAAGACCTCGCCCAAGTACATACACCAGGGATTAGGAGGACCCAGAAATGGAGCTGCACTGGAGTCTATAAATCCAGCTTCAAAGCCGCCCGGGCTGGGCCAGACCCTGACCCCAGCTGGCTCTGACTCTGGCCTCAAGCACACAGAGCCTGCATAAACAAACAAGGGATCCCACTCACCAGGGCCAGGAGGAGACGTCTTGCTTTCTGAAAAAGCTGCAGTTGGCCAAGAAAAATCATCTCTGATACAGACAAGGAAAATCTCAAAAAAGAGTCAGAGTTGTCTCCAGGCACGAAGGCGCCGAGGAAGCCGGCCCGCTTCTCGGAGGAGGAGGCTGATTCACCATCAGCCCAGCCTCCTGCCTCCCAAGCTGAGTGCCAGACAGAGACGTACACACACACACACACACATGCTCCTCCAGGGCTGGCCTTGGGCCAGTCTCTTCTCCCATCCGGGTCTCAGGTCTGAAGCCTCCTGAACTTAACTCAAGGCATCCCTTCTCCTCAGCAAGAACGCTGCTGCACCAAGGCCAGCAGCCGTCCACAACCTCACTGCCCGCTCCCCGTTTACCCTCTCTTCCCCACACTGACCTTCTTGTTTTGTCAAGGGCTCTTTTAACGTCATGTTACAGGACAGAAGGGAACCCTGGCCCAGGGGCCTTGGCGGCCCAGCCCAGTTTTGCTGAGTGCTTGGTTCAGCTGTGAGCAGGACAAGAGGACCAAGCCCTTCCAGCCTCCGCCCAGAAAACCAGAGCAATGGCTGGAGAAGTGGCCTCACCCCAAACAGTCCTGCACTCTCTCTGAGCCTCGCTGGCATGAGGAAGAGCTTTCCTGTGACCACCTTACTGAGTCCAGCTCCTTATCCTGCTGGCCCCCTCACATTCTCACATAATCGCAGGGCCCTTCCCGGCTGGTGTTTGTCAGGCCCAGCACACGCACGGCAAAGGCTCAGATGTCAGTGACCTCCAAGACCAAACCCAAGGCCTGGACCCTCTTCGGAAGTATAATACTGAAGCAATTGGAAGTCAGCCAGTATTTGACGGCGCGTCCTGCCCATATTATCTCAATTGGTCATGAGAAATAGAGCTCTGGTCTGTGGCCTGGGGCAGGGAGTTTAACTTATCTTTGCCTCAGTTTCCACATCTGCAAAATGAGCATGATCACAGAACCACCACGTCAGGGTACTGGGCATCAAGTGAAACGCCAGCAAGGACATGAAGAATATAGCATTACGCCTGGTACCAGGCAGTTCTCAGTAAACGCTGGTCGTTGTCCGTGTCACCATCATAACCACACTCAGGCTCTCATAGCAACCTGGCAGAGATTAACTGAGGTTCAAGGAGGTCAAAGGGGCTTCCCAGGTGGCTCAGTGGTAAAGAATCTGCTTGCCAATACAGGAGACACAGGAGATGCGGGTTTGATCCCTGGGTTGGGAAGATCCCCTGAAGAAGGCAACGGCAACCCACTCCAGTTTTCTTGCCTGGAAAACCCCATGGACAGAGGAGCCTGGTGAGGTACAGTCCATGAGGTCACAAAGAGTCAGGCACGACTGAGCATGCACACAGAGAGGTCAAGCAACTTCTTCAAAGTCACCAGGGAATGAAGGGCTAGAACACATTTTTCAACGACGTCTTCTTCCTCCAAAGCATTTTCTACCATTCAACATCTAAGCATGCTTATTTGATGCTTATGCACTATTCTGCTCAATGAGCTACAATAGTGAGCAAGGCAAACATGGTCTCCAACTATGCCCCCTGGAGAAGCAGAACTTAGGAAGACCGCAGCTGGTTTGGAAGCAAAGTGACAGGCTGGGTCGGAGGTGCTGGTTGTGAGATAGAGCAGGGCTCAGTTGCCTCAAAAGAAAAAGCCATTTGTCCTCAGCAAAGCCTCTGGGACTAGAAGTGATGAGTGGGAGATACAGCAAGAGAAGGACTCCAAATCTCCCCTGTATCCACGGCCAGGCCCCCGGAACCCTATCTTTTTCCACTTCCTCTTCCCCATGCTCCCAGAGAAATCAGGACTTTTCCTGCACCGTGGCCTGACCCAGAGCTTGGAGCAGGGAGGATGGTTCAGGCCTCCTTGGCCCCCTGGCACAAAATCAAACACTGAAGTCCAACCTAATCTTCAGGGGAGTGATTGGTCCTAGTTCTGAGCCTTCTCCTCCAAGAACTTCTCCTCAGAGGAGAACTTCACCATTCAGAGTCTTGGCTGGCTTATCTTCCTTACGGCCTAAGACACTGCATCAGAAAAGTCCTGTTTCTTGCCCTTCAAACAAAGTTGTTATTTGGAGAATGTAGCTCACTTGTGTTTGTTCTCTAAACATGCAACTTCCAGTCTTTGTCAGGGTTTGGGTAATAGCAAGTCAGGAGACAGGAAAATAATTCGAAAAGACTGTGATGTTAACCAGCTCTGTAGGTCTCGGTACCAGAGGGTTCCTAAGACAAGCCCCTTGCAGGGAGCTGAGCCATCCCTGGGGAGGTGTGTCTTCACTTGGGAAGAGCCAGAACACCCCTTCTGTGTGTTCTCAGATTTTTCCAGATCATCTGTCTTTCCTGGTGGTCTGAGGTATAAGCAGGAAACTGGGGTTTGTTTCCTGCTCTGCTTATTTTGATAAGAAAAAGCAGAAGTTGTTGGGAAAAGGACAACTTCTAACCTACAATGAACTTTCTGGATAGAGCTGCCTGGTGCTAAATGGGCCCCTGAAGATTCCAGAGAGCTGCAGCCCTCACATCTCTTTATTTACTTCTCCTGGTGATCAGTCATTCAGTCAACATGTCCGTGAACCTAGTCTGTGCCCAGCACTGTTGCTGGTGTTGGGGGTACAGTGGTGGGTAAAATACACCAGGCCCCTGCTCTCGTGGGCTTTACACCTTAGGAGGCTGAGACAAACGCATGCACAAATAAATGGGCAAATCAGACAGGAATCTGTGCTCTGAAGAAAATGAAACAGTTGATGGCACAGCAAGTGACTGGATCATGAGGGTGAAGAAAGACTGGAGGGTGGCTGACGTTTGAGCACAGACTCAAATGTCAAGAATGTGCTGCCTAAACAAAATCCAGGGACGATCATGGCTCCTCCCTCAAGAGCCTCCTAGTCGAGGAGAAAAGAAGCACAAACGGGAAAGACAGGTCACACCTTACCCACTTTACCATACCCTACCTGAGGCAGGAGGCAGGAGATGATGGGGAAAGGGGAGGGGACAAAGGTCAGATTATGTAGGACTCGACACAGGGCTGAGGAGTGTGGATTTCATCCTAAGTACATGGAGAGGCACTGAAAGATTCTACACAAGAAAATGATATGATTTGATACAAGATTTTTAAAGATTCACCCTTAATTTAAAAAAATGGGGATCAGTAGGTACACACAGCTATATTTAACCAACAAGGACCTGCTCTATAGCACAAGGAACTCTGCTCACTGTTAGGCAGCAGCCTGGACAGAAGGGGCTCTCGAGGGAGAATGGGTTCATGTATACGCATGAATGAGTCCCTTCGCGGTTCCTCTGAAACTATCACAACGTTGTTAATCAGCTATACTCCAATAGGAAATACAAAATTTTAAAAAACAAGTGAACCAGAAACTTTAACAGACATCTCACCAAAGAAGATATACAGATAGGCAAATAAGCACATGAAAAGGTACTCCACATCATCAGGGAAGTGCAAATGGAAACAAGACACTACTACAGGCCAGAAGGAAGGCCAAAACCTGGCACTCGGACGTCAAATGTTGCCGACAATGTGGAACCACGGGAACGCTTGTCAACTGCTGGTGAGAACGCAGAATGGCCCGGTCACTTCTGAAGATGGTCTGGTGGTCTCTTAAAAAACCAGACATATTCTTACTATACAATCCAGTAATCAGGCTCCTTGGTATTTAACCAAAAGAGATGAAAACTTACATCCACACAAAAACCTACCCATGGATGTTTAAGCAGATGTATTCCTCATCGCCAAAACTTGGAACATTATTCAGCATTAAAAAAACAAAAGAGCTATCATGAAAAGACATGGAGAAAATATAAATGCATGTTACCAAGTAAAATAAGGCAATCGGAAAATGCCACACACTGCATGATTCCAACTACAAAACATTCTGGAAAACGCAAAATGATGGAGACAGAAAGATGATCAGTGGTTGCCAGGAGTTGCAGGACAGGGATGAGCAGGCAGAGCACAGAGGATTTCAGGGCAGTGAAAATACTCCACTCCATATTAAATTATAATAATGAATGTAAGTGTAAAGTCAAAGTACACGCCATTAAGCATTTGTCCAAACCCAAGAATGTACACCAAGAGTGAACCCTTACATAAACCCTTATATATTTGGATAATACGGATACATCAGTGTCGGTTCATCAATTGTAATAAATGCACCACTCTGGTGGGGGATGCTGATAATGAGGGGCTGTGCACACGTCAGGGCAGGGGACATATGGGAAATCTCCACAACCTCTTTTTAATTTTGCTGAAAACCTAAAAAATAAAGTCTTAAAAAATATTCACCCCAGCTGCTATGTGAAGAAAGATCAGAAGCAAGGGGATCAATAGTGAGGTTATGAGGCTCTCCAGGGCCAAGAGCTGGGGGCGGGGGCTGGGGGGCTGGGTATCAGTTTAGAGCAGAATAGTATAAGTGGAGAGAGTGAGAAGTCATTGCAGCTGGAATGTAGATGCAACAGGAGCTGCTGACAGAACAGATGGGTGGTTAAGGAAAAAAAAAAAACAGGATTAAGGGTGATCCCTAGATTTCTAGCTTGAACTAATGAGTGAGTGAATGGTGGTGCCATCCACTAACATAGGAACGGTCTGAGGAGGACAAAGTTTGCAAGGGAAGATCGAACTATGGTGTTGGAGAACACTCTTGAGTATCCCTTGGACTGCAAAGAGATACAACCAGTCCATCCTAAGGGAGATCAGTCCTGGGTGTTCTCTGGAAGGACTGATGCTGAAGCTGAATCTCCAATACTTTGGCCACCTGATTTGAAGAGCCGACTCATTGGAAAAGACCCTCATGCTGGGAAAGACTGAGGGCAGAAGGAGAAGGGGACAACAGAGGATGAGATGATGGGATGGGGATGGCATCACCAACTCAATGGACATGAGTTTGAGCAAACTCCAGGAGATGGTGAAGGACAGGGAAGCCTAGCGTGTTTCAGGCCAGGGGGTCATAAAGAGTGGGATATGACTCAGCAACTGAACAACAAAGCCACAGATGCTTATTGGACATCAGTAGCAGAATCCCTCTCAGGCTAGTGCATCCATCCCCTAATTGCTCAAAGTACTGCACACCTTCTCTACAGACCTCCTTGATGAAGCTCTACCCAGGGACACCAGGTACCTGCCTATGCCCCCAACCCCATCCAGTATATCAGGCCCAGGCCAGACATTTCCTGGCAGCATATTATTTTTTCCCCAGCTTTATTAAAGTATGATGGACAAAGCTTATATATATTCAAGGTATACAACATGATGTTTTGGAAAAATAAATATTGTAAAATGATTACTACAATCAGGCTAATTAACACATTTATCACCACACAAATTTACCTCTTTTGTGTGGTGAGAAACACTTAAGATCTACTCTCTCAGCAACTTCCAATTATGCAATACATTATTATTAACTATAATCACCAAACTGTACATTAGTTCCCTAGAATTTATTCCTCTTATAACTGGAAGTTTGTACCCTTTGATCAGTATCTCCCCACTTCCCCCACCTGCTCCCAACCCCACAACCATTCTACTGTTTCTGTGAGTTTCACTTTCTCAGATTCCACATAGAAGCAAGTGGGGCCACATCCTTGCCTCGCCTCTTCCCTGCCCTATCCCGTCTCTCTCATTCCCTTTCCCCAGAGAGCACGCTCTCCATAAACCCTGAGCCAGAACCCCTGTCTCAGGCTCTGTCTGCTCCAGGGAACAGAAGTAAGACAGGACCTAAATGTGATGTCCCCTAGGCAGCTAGCATAGGAGGCTGGAGTGAGGGCTAGAGATGCAAATGCTAGGGTCGCCAGAGCACAGATTTAAAGTCATGGGACACGATGAGACCATCAAGAGAAAAACAGAGCATCCAGGGCCAAGGCACGGGTCAACCCCACCCTGAAAAGGGGCAGAATAGCAGGAGGTGCCACAGAGACCAAGAAGGAAAGCCCAGCATGACCACAGGAAGGCCAGCCAGGCTCCTGCTCCTTCCAGTCCACACCCAGTCACCCCATGCTTCCACCACACCCCACCTGCACCTTGGTTTCAGGACCAAGAAGAGGAAACGCACATATCCATGGAAATAGGTTTGCTATGTTCACTCAGACATGAGTCCTCCAGCGAGGCAGCAGTGAGCCGGCGTGGAGGGTGTAAAGACAGCACGGAGACCCTGCCCCTAGAGCTCACCTAGGGGAGGAAGGGGTCAGCAGGTGAGGGACGTTCCGTATGACAACTGCTGGCATGCAGAAAGTCACAGGTCAAGTTCTACTGGTTTTCAGTTACCTCATCTGCTCGTTCTGCTCCCCTCCTCTTTCCAGAGGTACCCTCTCCTCCACAGACCAAAAACAGAGTAAGGCCTCTATGCCCATGAGCTAAAACAGTGTCGGGCAGTGCTTCTCTAACTTTAAGTTACATGCACACCTGGGATCTAATAAACATGACGTCAGTGGGTCTGGAAGGGACCTGCGATGCTGCCTTTCCGATTAGCTTCTAGGCGACACCATGGATGCTGGCTGGGGGACCACACTTTGAGCATCGAGGATGTAGAGAACACATTACATCCAACAGCAAGGGTCCAGGGCAACAACAGACGGTCAACCTGAGCTGTGACTTCCCCCACAAAAGCCCGTTCCTGCAGCAGCAAGGGCTCAGCTAACCCCAGGGCCCATTCCAGCATCTCCAGAAGCAGCACATACGCCTGAGCACAGAGAGGCACAGACCCTTGACTGCCTGAAGCAAGATGGGAAGAGTCAAACAAGCATCTGCCTCTGGTTCTCAAGTTCACTGGCTTGATGCCAGCCACCTGTGAAGGACATTAAGCGTGTTCTTCAAGCTACCTATACAGCTTGTGGTATTTGCACTTATATCTTACCAACAAGAAAGGGCACCACTTGCCCAGGACAGCACAGCCAATGCCCAGGCAGTCCCACCTGGAAGCCTGCACTCTGCATCATGACATCTGAGCTGATCTTCAGTGAGCTATGGAGTAGCCAGCCCAGTGGCTCTGCGCTGGGCACTGCGATTTTGCAAAAGCACTGGGTCTGGAGACGGAGGGAGTGGGGCACGGAGGAGCTCTATGCCCAGTGGGGCATCCCTTGACCACCACCAGCCAAACTGACCAGGGGTCCTTCAGGGGTCCAGGGGGAAAAAAGGGCCTTTTTTCCTTGGCCCCCATCTTTCCTCACCCTGCTGTCCACCCTGATATTTCTGGTTGCCACCACAAAGTCCCGGAGGCTTCAAGACTGACTGAGCATTTTATAAAAGGAAAAAAAAAAAAACATGAGAAGCATCAGTTCATTCTCCAGCTGGACGATGTAGCAGGACCACCCAAGTTAGGGCCCCAGCTCAGCCCTGGGGAATGCTCATCTGCTGGAAAGAGAAAACTAATAAGATTCTCCTGGGGTTTATGTCAGCTGTCTCCGTCCCCAGGATACAAAGCCCTGCACAGATATGGTGTTTCATTCACCCACCTTGCAGACCAGTCCAGAGAAGGGGAGGGAAATTAGCAATGGCACCAGGCTGGGAGCCCCAAAGGACAGGGAACGGAGCCATTTCACCTTGAAGACTCCAAGAATCAGAGCCCGGAAGCTCAGAACATGACACATTGGGGGTGTGCAATAAACGTTTGTTCAATGAATTGATATCTCCTCCTGATCTCCTGGGAAACTTGGCCCAAAACAGTGCAGAACTCATCACTCTCAATTTTGCAGTAAGTGGAAATGGAAAACCAGGGCCACTGTGAGCCTCATGGCCCAGAAAGGCCCAGGCAACACCGCATGAGATGCGCAGAGCTGTTCTTGCTTCTCCGTCTCTCCCCGGGCCAGCAAGATCTCGTCGCGATGGAGTGATCAAGCCTGAAGGCTGTGAAGCTGGGGGCTACAGAGTCCAACTCACTCCCTTCCCTGTCCCTGAGCTCCCCAGGCTGTGACTCAGGCAGAGGCAGAGCTTAGGAGGCACCTGGCCAGCCCTGCGGCAGGAAGTTGGTTGAGAGGGGGTAGCTCATGGCCATTCCTGGCAGCCAAGTGTGGGCCCTCAGCCCTCGGAATTGTCTCAGAGGACCCAGGGTGTGTCGAGCACCCTAAGGAACCCAGTGCTAAAAAGGCACAGAACAGGGTTCCCCATTTGCAAGGTGACTGGTGACTGGCTTAAAGGGCCGGTGGAATTTCAACAGCCCCTCCAGCCACCAAGCCTTTCCCTGTGCTGAACCCTTGGCCTGGAGCAACCCCCATCTCCCACTCCTCGCTGAGTGAGCCTCCCTCCCCGTCCAGACCTCGCCTGGAACAGCACATCTTCAGGCAAGCCCTCCCGCCCCTCTGATCCTCCAAAAAGAGTCAAAGCCTCAAGGGCCAAGCAGCTCTTCTCCCATACCTCTCACCACGTGGAAGCTGTATTCTGTTTCTGTGATTATTTTATGCCCTCCCTGACTAGCTACCCGCTCCATGACTGACGGCACCAGTGATGTCTGCTGAGCTATCACTATTGCATCTACACCTGGGTGGGGCTGAGTCCAGCACAGAGCAGAAGCAAATGTGTTGGACGTATGTTAGGATAAGGTTGGGAGGACAGCATAATGGCTTTTGGGGTGGAGCCAATAGTTTGAATATGGCAGGAATGGGCTGTGATGAACGAGCATCTGAATTACAGCTCCAAGTCCCAGTTCTGGCCACAGCTGCCGATCAATAACACACGGGGGCTGCCTGCTCCTGGTGACGGCCCCCCCCTTCTCGTCTGCACCTGCCTAAATTGCCTACCGGTAAAATCTACAGCCAGGTAGGTGAGCAAGGACAGAGCTGGCCTGAGCACTGATCATATCTAGGATCAGCACATTAGGGTTCATTCATTCACAAAGAGTCAATCACAACAAAGCCCTAAAGAAACCAGTCACGGAAGGAGCTTTCCACAGCAGAATATAAGGAAGGGCTCTGGGCCTCACTCTGATGAGATCCCTCACACTGAATCCATTCCACAGTCATAGCCTTGGCAGCCACTCGGGAGAGACAAAGACTACCCACAGCTCCCAGGAGATAGGGGGCATGGCAGGCATCCACTCTGGTCTTAAGGTATGATGTGTGCCCCTTACCTCCAATCCAAAACAGAGAGAGAGAGAAAGAGAGAGAGAGAGAGAGAGAGTGTGTGTGTGTGTGTGTGTGTGTGTCTCTGTGTGTGGGTTATTTGTCAATAGATAACTGAGTCCAATGCTAATGTTAACATATTAACATAATTAATATGTTAATTTTATATTGGCTAATCCTCCAAATTTATGCTGAATAATTGTAAAATAAAAACACACTTTTTGAAAAACCTACCTCTGGCAGGTTTCCACTGATTTCCTTGAAGTCAGGAGAGGAAGTGATGACAGGGTCCCTGCAGGTCACGCCCATCCATCCCGACTGCATTGACAATGGTGGGTTGGAGCATGAGATCTGAAGTCGCCATAAGGGCTTGAACCCCAGTTTCATATTCACAAGCCAAGTGACCTTGGGTTTAGCTTAAACTTAATATCCAAGTCTCCTCTGTATGTCCATCACAGGTCTGTGAGGATAGTGCATGTGCCTGGCATCTTCCAGGTCTCAGTAAATATTAGTAGTAATACTTGCTGTGATTGAAATAATAATCATTATAATTTTTAAAGTACAGAAGGCAAAGCATTCAGGGTATGTGTGGGGAACTTCCCTGCTGGCTGGAACACAAGCTGGACAAGGGACATGGAAGACTGAGAGACAGAATCCAAATTGGGTGGAAGGGGCTGGGAGGGCCTACCAGGGGCCTGGGTGTCATTCTTCAGCCTGTGGGAACACATGGGTTTCTGAACACCCACTCTAGGCCAGAACAGGGTTGCTTAGTCCAGCTCTTCTCATGGGCCTGACCTGGCTGTATGAGGCAGTAACAGGGTTTTCCAACGGGAAGCCAGCCCCATGATAAAAAAAGATTCATTCTACTCTCTTCTACAAAAATAACCCTAAGTCAGCACTGCTCCAAACCAAGTGTGTGGACCCCCAAGAAGCAGCAGCAGGAAAGGAGGTGAGGCAAGGTTTTGTCTTTTAAAGAGGACTCTGCAAGTTGCCTGGAGAAGGAAATGGCAACCCATTCCAGTATTCTTGCCTGGAGAATCCCAGGGACAGAGGAGCCTGGTGGGCTGCTGTCTATGGGGTTGCACAGAGTCGGACACAACTGAAGTGACTTAGCAGCAGCAGCAGCTGAGGTTGCCTTCCCTTCTACTTCTGTTCTGTTCATTCAACATCTAACGTTCATTAACTGAGCATCTACTATGTTCCCAGACTTCAGAATCGTCCCTAACAGCCCTTTGGAAAAGACATCAAATTCATTGGCCTACTGCACTTTGCTCAGTAGATTTCATTCATGTATAAACCAGAGAAAAAACATTTGCTGTTTCAAAAAAGAGGGTGAAGAAAGAGAATAAGTCATAAGAATCTGTGTTAAACTATCCTTTAAACAAGCTAATATGTTATACTCCAACTGTTAACACACAGAAGACTGCAAACACACACACTGTCTCATGATCCCCCCAAGGCTTTTGCACAACACTCATAACAGGGCTTTTCCCAGGTCATCACTGTGCGATACTTAAATGTTGCCTAAATGTGTCATTCACTGATCAAGAAAATGTAGGTCTCTGTTTTCTGTTTTAATTCAGGCTGTACATGTCTGTTCATGAGAAATTCTAAAAACATGTCAAGGTCACCAGATCAGCACACGTGCATAGGCGGAATGCACAGGCACCTACACTCAGCAAGTATTCTCTTCAAAGAGTTTGGGTCAATTGCCCAAGAACCCATGAATGTGTGACTTATCACATCATAGTAACAGCCAGCTATTGGCAGTTGAGACACTCTTATAAATCTGGAGACTTCCCTGACCATGGAGGCAGGGGTTGTAGTGGGGGGAGAATAAACAGCTGTTAAATGTCGCTAGCAACTCAACTTTGTAATACATATATTTCACTATCCTCCCTTCAAACTCTGGGTCATTTTAACTCAAAGGTATTCTGCTACTGCAAAGTATACCCAGACTTTCTCAACACTTTACAAAAAGATAACAAAAACAACATAAAAATCCGATAAATTCAAACTGATCGAGTATCAACTATATCTGTCCTACAGATCGAAGTTCTTTCCAAATTTTTGGAGGAAGAATTATCTTGCTTTTTAAAAGTCCGACAGCCACTTTCCTATGATAACGCAGTTGAACTAAGTCTGAGACGTGAGATTTCATTCATTCGCCTGCTGCCAGCACATTCTAGATCTCAGGCACCATTCTAGGCACTGGGTCACTGCCCTCATTGGGGCTTTGCTTCCAGTGGAAGGACACAGCTAGTAGGCAAGTAAATGTATAATCTAACAGGTATGAATGTTGCTAGGGAGGGAAACAAAGCCCGACAAAGGATATCAGTTCTTATCAACAGGGTGGTCAAGGAAGATTCTCTGAGAAGGTGACATGTTAGCAGACGGAAGTGAATGAGCTAGCCTGGCAGTTTTCCGGGAAGAGACCCTTCTGCACAGAGGGCATGGCAAGTGCAAAGGCCCTGAAGAGGAAGTGTACCTGGAGTACTCAGGGAGAAGCCAGGAGGCCAGAGCAGCTGGGCCAGAAGGGCAGCTCAGAGAGGCAGCAGACAGCGGATCCCACGGGGCCTTGGAGCCCGCTGTAAGATGGGAAGCTAGGCAGTGATGGAGCCGATCCTGGGCACAGAAGGCTCACTCTGCTGCTATGTTGACTGAACTGAAGACTGAATGTATAAAGACATACTGAAACAAGGTTACCAAAATTGTATTACCTTTTAAATATATACACTTGACAAATGAAAACTTTTTCCCAAACAAAAAACAATTTTCTAAACTGCTATTTACCTCTTTCAATTCCAGAAATTATAACCTCATTTGAAAGCAATACCCAAAGCATTTAAATAGAAATGTAAGTTAAAACTATGGTGAAAGGCCACGTACCTATTAGAATGCTCAAAACAGATAAAAATCATGACAATACCAGGTGCTGACAGGGACAGAGAGCAACTGGAAACCTCATACATCAATGACAGAAATACAAAATGGTACAGTTAGTCTGGAAAGAAGTTTGTTTCTCACAAAGTTAGACATACACTTACCCTATGATCCAGCAATCCTACTCCTAGAAGTGAAAACTCATGTTCACCCAAAAAAACCTGTAAACAAATGTTTCTAGCAGCTTTATTCATAACAGCCCCAAACTGGAAACAACCCAAATATCCTTCAGGTAATGAGTGGATAACGAACTGTGACATATACTCAGCAATAAACAAGAACAAACCATTGATCATGCAATTACATGGATGAATCTCAAAAGCACTATAATACACGGAAGATGCCAGACTCAAAAGACCACATCGTCCCATTTACAGGATATTCTGGAATAGGCAGAACTGCAGGGAGAAAAAACAGAGGAGCAGTTGTCAGAGCCTAAACCAGGCCAGGTCGATATAAGGAGCGACGTGAGAGAATCTGGCCGGAGTCGGGGAGGTGATGGCACCGCTCTGTACCTTTACTGTGGTGGGGACGCAACTCTGCACATTTGCCAGGAGTCACAGAACTGCACACCAGGAAGTGTTTCATTTACTCTATGTAAAAGCCAAATTTTAAAAAAGTGTAAATGAAGGCCCTTCAGGAAAATAGACCTGGGCTACACGGGGATGCCCCCCTTAGCCCCAGCCTCAGTGTCTGCCCCAATCTATTCTATCCCCTGCCCCCAGCCCCAGACACTGTCTGGACAAACCCCCAGAATCTAATACAGTGGTAGGCAGAGAGGATTCTCTGCCAAATCCTGGATACATTTTAACACCAGCCACTAACTGGCACCCCTGAAATGCAGAACAATAGCCATATTGTATGTGGCTCCATACAAGCCACTGCATAAACATTAGCAACAAGTTCCATGGTGACTCCCTGTTACTGGCCTTTGCAGCTGCCCAGCTCCCAGGACTTGAGGATCTGCCCAGGGTAACATGGATCCTGGATACAGTTCAACGTGTCAGTTAAATCTATAGCTCATAACAGTCTCAGTCCTTGAAAAACCCCTGGTAATGATACAGACAATGGACCCACTTCCACCAGAGTCCCCCAGTTTCAGGCTTCCTAACCGTTTTCCCTGATAACCTGCCAGAGGACACCATACCCTAAAAACTTGCATGTCCAAGGTTAATTCGTGAGACTCAAGTCATGAAAAATCCATCAGCCTCAGGAGGGATTCCGACCAGGGGTGCACTCGACTAGACACCTCCTCTGCATAAACACAAGTGTCTCTCTTGACCTTAGGCAGCTACTAAGCCTGGTTTATTAAAAACTGAGTATCCAAGACTTATTGCAAAAGGGGTACTTTTGTCGGCAAAAAAAAAAAAAATGCTTCGAACATAAATCATTTAAGGCACCCTCCACATTAGCTGGCATGAAATAAACAGAGCTTGTCTTGTGGGCAGAAGGTGCCAGAGTCACTCTGCCAGCTTCAGGCCTCCTGCCTGGCCATCATAAACTCCACCCTACATGCTTGAACTACAGTCAAAACCTTCACAGGAAGGTTTCTTCCCAACTGTTTCTTTCCACCCACCTGTGCTTGGTAACCCAAAGCCTGCTCTCATGGGCTGTGAAGGCAGCATCGTGCATTAGAAAACACAAGGGCTTGGTGATAGACAGACTTGGGATTCATGTCCAGTCTCTTCCTGGGTGCCTGAGCACTCTTTTCAAACCTCAGCTTGCTCATTTACCAGTGGGGATAATAGGTGGCCCCCTCTGCAGGGCAGGCTTCCTCCCTGGTTGCTCAAACAGTAAAGAATCTGCTTGGCAATGCAGGAGACGCAGGTTCAATCCCTGAGTTGGGAAGATCCCTGGAGGAGGAAATGGCAACCCACTGAAGTATTTTTACCTAGGAAATCCCATAGACAGAGGAGACTGCCAGGCTACAGTCCATGGGGTCTCAAAGAGTCAGACACAACTGAGTGACTGAGCACACATGTACATGTTGTTTTCCATAGTAGCTGCACCAGTTTACATTCCCACCAACAGTGTAGGAGGGTTCCCTTTTCTCCATATCCTCTCCAGCATTCATTATTTTTATAGACTTTTTAATGTTGACCATTCTGACTGACCTCATTGTAGTTTTGATTTGCATTCCTCTAATAATTAGCAAAGCATCACCTTGACTAATAATCACACGGGTTCCCTTCCTAGGGAGTGTTATACCAATAAGCCTCTGGTCTCTCACTCCCCTTGTCCGCACTCACACCCAGGTGGAATTCTTTCTGGCCCAAGAATCAATGAAAAAAAGTTAAATGGCCAAGGTCCATCAGAACACAGATTTTTTTTTAAAGTATTTAACTGTTCCTACTCCCTAGGGTGCT
Organism: Aepyceros melampus; assembly: GCA_006408695.1. Taxonomy (NCBI): domain Eukaryota; kingdom Metazoa; phylum Chordata; class Mammalia; order Artiodactyla; family Bovidae; genus Aepyceros; species Aepyceros melampus. The sequence goes on from SJXQ01002630.1 coordinate 56,950, forward strand.
CTTGGAAAATGCCCTGACATTTTCTGGAAGCCTTTCACACAGCCTAACTTAAAACCCAAGATTGTTTTCCAATAGCAAAGAGCTCTTTGCAAAAATAAGAGTCTGAACATTCATGAAAGATGCAGTCACAATTTTGAATAACTTTTACATAAACCCTTGCCAGAAATCAGGCTACCTCAATCCAGTTACACTCTGAACTGAAAGCTGTCTTCCACCCCAGGCTAACTTTACACCATCTAGACACTGCAGGGGGAACTTTGTAAGTCAGCATTCAATGTATCAGTCTATAAAATCAACATGAAGTCCATCAGAGACATGTATTTGCTTAGAGAAGTTTCCAACAAACAGAGAAGGGCATAAGCCAATCCCTGCTATTGGATGGAGTTTATCACCTGTTCAGATCATAAGATCATATTCACATGTTAAATTACACAGCATATACAGTGACCACGTCCTCTGACTCAGATGCAGGAAACACCCCCACTTATGATGAAATGCTGGCTGGTACCATTATCAAGAGGTTGTTATTCAGCATCTGATATAATATGGTCCTAGAAATGTAGAGACTGAAGACAGATCTCTTGTCTTCTGAGTTCTTTTGACGTAGTTAGTAATGAGGTTCCTGCCCTCAAGGAGCCCACCGTCTAGTGGAGCCAAAAGAGAAATTACAGCGAGCAAACCAACCCATCAACATCAAGGACTTCGGCAGAGATGAGTCTAAAATGCTGGGGGACAGACAGGAAGAGGAGAAAGAGAAAGTGAAAGTCGCTCAGTCATGTCTGACTCTTTGCGACCCCATGGACTATACAGTCTATGGAATTCTCCCGGCCAGAATACCGGAGTGGGTAGCCTTTCCCTTCTCCAGGGGATCTTCCCAACCTAGGGACTGAACCCAGGTCTCCCTCATTGCAGGCAGATTCTTTACCAGCTGAGCCACAAGGGAAGCCAAGAATACTGGAGTGGGTAGCTTATCCCTTCTCCAGCGGATCTTCCTGACCCAGGAATCAAACCAGGGTCTCCTACATTGCAGGTGGATTCTTTACCAACTGAGCTATCAGGGAAGCCCAGTTGGGAAGTGGAGTGGGATCTGGAGAGTTGAATTCTCCCAAATAAAATTCTGCCTCAAAAAAACACACACATACAGACATCCCAACACCTCAGATCAACAGGAAAGGGGAGAAGGAAAGAGAATGAAAACATTCCCTGCCCTGTTTCAAGCCAGCACACGCCACGTCCTAATTGTACCTGAGGAGGTTACCACAATAGACCAAAACGGTCCTTCCTCTTCCATCCTCCAGCACTCACAGGAAGGACGTCACAGGGCACCAGAAGCCAGCACACCACAAGCAGAACCCAAGGCACCATCAGAGCTAGAGAAGCGACCAAGATATACATATTTTTCAAAGAGACAGGACGGAGGCCAGATGAGGCAGAGGGCAGAAAGGCTGCAGAGGCCCAGGCCCTCCCAGTCTGGCTAGCAGACTCTTGGGGGTCTAGCAGTGTTCCTTCCTTTTCTGAACTTAAACACAGCCCGTCCTGCGGCCAGTCTATCCCAGTTCCCACCATCCTCTGGGCAGCAGCCAGCATGAAGGTGTAACATGGTTTCATCCGAGAGGGCAAAATGTCAGGAAAGGCGACAGCCAGGCCTTACCTTCTTGCAGTAGATATCTGCTCTATCCTACCGCTCAGCATTCACATTTGCAACGAACAGATATTCAGGTTCAGCGGTGGTTCCATTTTTACTAATTGTATTTATACACACAAGAACCACATCTTCCTTTTACAAGAGAAAAATGACTATCTTCATAACCCCATCACCCAGAGGAAACTATTAACATTTTAATGTGTACTCTTTTTCTGTGTATATTTATCATTTACAAAATGAGAGTTCAGAATACAATATATAACATTTGGACCTCCCTTTTTTCCCCTCTAAATTCACTGTGAACATATTCATGTCAAAAACGCGCACCATTTTTATGGAGTGTGCCATAGGTCTGTGCCATATCTTACTCTCCTACTTTCTATTTAGGTTCATTCTTAATTCTTCTCTTCCATTTCTGTCTTATCCAGCCTCCTTTTACTGAGTGTCACTGAATTAGAGGCACATTGCCTTTACCAGCACATTCTGTGTCTAGTGAGGACCCAACTCCTACTTCATAGATGGCATCTTCTCACTATGTTCTCCCAGGGGAGAGGGGCAAGAGAGCTCACTGGGTCTCTTTTATCAGGGCACTAATCCCATTCATGAGGGCTCCACCCTCATGACCTAATCACCTCCCAAAACACCCCACACACACAATACCATCACACTGAGGGGTTAGGATTTCAACATACAAACCGAGATGGAAACACAACCATTCAATCTGTAACCCTTTAAAGCTCAGCAACTTAAAGCAACAATTTTTCCATGCTCACAGATTCTGTGGGCCAGAAATTCAGAAATGCCACAGTGGGAATAGTTTTTCTCTGCTCCTTGAAAAACGCAAAGAGTTGTTGAGTGGTCTCCCCTCAGGTGTGTATGCCGGAGAAATTAGCCCTTTTGAAGACAGTGGTGGTGGTGGTTTAACTGCTATGTCATATCTGATTCTTGTGACCCCATGGATTGTAGCCCACCAAGCTCCTCTATCCATGGGATTTCCCAGGCAAGAATACTGGAGTGGACTGTATTTCCTTCTCCAGGGGATCTTCCCAACCTAGAGACCAAACCCAGGTCTCCTGCATTGAAGACAGTATCTTGAATTAAAGGCAGATTCTTGACCAATGGAGGCACCAGGGAAGGGCCTTTTGAGGACACTGGGACTTATCATTCAGGTAAGTTACACTAACATGAGTGAGAAATGGATTCCATCAACAAGTGAGTTCATGTACACACCCAACAAGTGAAGATCTATACGTAGATAGCTGATTTCACCAACTTGATGGCAGAGGTGGGAATAAGTTCCACAAAGGTCCATTTCTGGTCAAGCTTAGTTTATCACATAACTACATGATCAGAACTATTGCAAATCAGTCTCATTTGCAATGATAGCAAATAACATCAAACTGACTTAAGTCAAAAAAAGAAGTATATGAGCCGTTACCGATGTAGAACAAAACTTCAAGATTTAGTGGCTTAAAATAACAACTTATGATCCTGTGGGCTGACGGGGAGCTTCCTCTGATGGTTTCACTCGTGCAGATGCTTTCAGCTGCTCATTAGGCTGGAAGGTCCATTAGGCCGTCAGGCCCTCCCTGACAAGGTGGGCAACTGGTATCAGCAGTTGGCTGATATCAGCACTTCAGTTCTCCTATGCATGGCCACTCATCCTCCAGTAGGTTAGGCTGACTTTCTTACTTGGTGGCTACAGGGCAGAAGTCCCAGAGGGTGAAGGCAGAAGCTACAAGGCCCCTTAAGGCCTAGTCTCCAGACCTCACAAAGAGTTGCTCCCAACACATTCTATGAGTCAAAGCAAATCACAGGCCAGCCCAGATTCAAAAGGCAGGGATATAGACTCTACCTCCTGTGGAAGGAGCCACAAAGAAACTGTGGCCATGCTTTATCTATCACAGGAAGTTACTGACATATGTAATTGGAAAAAACAGGGGCTCTTTAAGCATAGCTGTATTCAGATGCTCACAACATACTATCAGAAACCTGTCTCTTTCCTCTGCTTTGGTTTGCTCTGTGCTGGCTTTATTCTCCAGCAAACTGTTCATTCACAAAGACCAAGTGACCACCAACCACTCTAGGCCTATATCCTCACAGTGTTCCAGCCCAACCAGAACTTCCATCCCCCACCAGTTGTACCTAAGCCTTAGAATCAAATTCATGGGTTCAAGCTGGGGCTCATGACCATCCCTGACCCAGGAGAAAGCACATACTCATTGATCAAGTCCAGGTCACACCTGTAGCCTGCAACTAGGAGGAGGAATCAGTGCACTTCGAAGATGGGCACTGAGAGTAAAAAGAAGACAGAGATTCTATTACCAGGGAAGAGAATATAGATATTAGGCAGACCAAAACCACAGAGTTTATTACAATAGGCTTCTCAATAGGTCACAGGACAGAGTCCCCACAGAATGCGAGGAAAAGCTCTCTCCCAATACATCATGCTACTCTGTCAGCTGAAATGTCGCAGTTTCCCAGCGGGGTAGTATGTACACCATTGAAGGATTTGTTGTGCATTTGAAAAACAAAGACGCCAGACAAAGCCTCTAGTGACATGCACTTGCACAATGCTTCCTCTGGCAAAAGATGTCCTTTCTCAGGCATTTGTCACATTGCTCCCAAAGATGGCTCTCCCCAGTAGGAAGCAGAATGCTTTGTCTTTTAACTCAATGGTTTTTCCAGATCAGAGGCAAATACAATTTTCTCCTTACCTGCCAAGACTCATCAAGGGGCAACTCGAATAAATGAATAAGAGTTGTTCAAATCCAAAGCTCCCAGGTCCAGGAAGCAAAGATGGTCATGGAGAAACCCAACCAGTCCATCTCTTTGGAACCTCTTGGAGTCTGCTATACTAATCTACATTGGAGCTCTCATCTTTCCATCTTCATGGACATTCCCTGAGTATGGGATAAGGAGCGGGAAAAAGAAATCTTTGTTTTAAATTTTACCACATCTGAGAGTTGGACTGTGAAGAAGGCTGAGCGCTGAAGAATTGATGCTTTTGAACTGTGGTGTTGGAGAAGACTCTTGAGAGTCCCTTGGATTGCAAGATCCAACCAGTCCATCCTAAAGGAGATCAGTCCTAGGTGTTCTTTGGAAGGACTGATGCTGAAGCTGAAACTGCAGTACTTTGGCCACCTCATGCGAAGAATTGACTCATTGGAAAAGACTCTGATGCTGGGAGGGATTGGGGGCAGGAGGAGAAGGGGACGACAGAGGATGAGATAGCTGAATGGCATCACTGACTCGATGGACGTGAGTATGAGTGAACTCCGGGAGTTGGTGATGGACAGGGAGGCCTGGCGTGCTGCGATTCATGGGGTTGCAAAGAGTCTGACATGACTGAGCGACTGAACTGAGCTGATAGCAGTTGCACATAGCCCTACGACCTGTCTTCCACAGAATTGGACACCATCCTTTTAAAACTGCTACCCAGCTAAGATCCTCAGTTTCATGTCAGTACAGGAATGGCTCCCACCCCAAAACAAGATGTTCCTCTACCCTCAAACATGAACATAACACTTGGAAGAGCAGAGGCCAGAGACTTCAAGAAGCTCACTTCTTTCCAGGGAGCTTGTCTTAATATATGTAAGTGAAAATTAAAGTTGTGTCTGACTCTGCAACCTCGTGTCCATGGAATTCTCCAGGCCAGAATACTGGAGTGGGTAGCCTTTCCCTTCTCCAGGGGATGTTTGCAACCCAGGAATCAAACCAAGGTCTCCTGCACTGCAGGCTGATTCTTCACCAACTGAGCTATCAGGGAAGCCCTAAATATATGTGAGTAATTATCAGCAAAAGCAAAAGGAGGAATTCCCTGGTGGTCCAGTGGGTAAGAAGGTGCCTTGCAATGCATGGAACGTGAGTTCGATCCCTGGTTAGGGAACTAAGATCCCATATGCCTCAGAGCAACTAAGCCCTCGTACTCTGGAGCCCGTGTGGCACAGCTACTGAGCCTGCACACCACAACTGGAGAGTACAGGCGCCACAGCAGAGGGTCCCACATGACGCAACAAATACCCCACGTGCTGAATTAAGACTCAATGTAACTAAATAAATATTTTTAAAAAAGAGCAAATGGAATTTGCATTTGCTTATGTTCTTTTGGCTTCCCTGGTGGCTCAGCCAATAAAGAATCTGCCTGCCATGCGGGAGACCCGGGTTCGACCTCTGGGTTGGGAAGATCCCCTGGAGGAGGGCATGGTGACCCACTCCAGGATTGTTGCCTGGAGAATCCCCACAGACAGAGAAGCCTGGCAGGGTGCAGGCCATAGCGTTGCAAAGAATCGGACACGACTGAGTGACTAAGCACAGCACACATGTTCTTTTAAGTCACAGGTTGCATAGGTCATGGGTTCCAGTCCCTGTCTGATAGATTTTATTCCTTTCTACACATTTAGCCTAAAGAGCCTCAAGCTAGAGTAAGCATGAGAATCATCTGAGGCACTTTTCGGAAATATAGATTCCTGGACCTTGCAGCATCTGAAGTGAGCTACAGACTCTACTTTAGGAAATACAAGTCTACAGGATGTACCAAGATTTCTATCTGCTGGGTCTCAGCTCCTCGGAGCTGGCATGACTTAAGGGTCCACGAACTGGGCCAGACTTTTGTGATTTTATGGTCATGAGCCCAAGCAACCTTGGTTAACACAGGGATGGACAAGCTATCTTCCCTGTGATGCACAGCTGACTTGCTCTAGCTCTGAGGAATACCTGATTAGCAGGTTTTCCACAGCTGACACAACACCCCTGGGTGCTGGGGATAAGCAAGAACATGTACCAGGGTCTCACAACAACTATCAAGGAGGAATCCCTTCATGCTTCTAGCACAGAGAGAGAAAAGCAGCCTTTTTTGAAATAGCCAGAACATTTTGTTCATGCTATTAATAATGCCCACTCTCAAGAGAAACTGTTTTACCTGGGTCTAGCTTATTAGGGTTTGATCAGAGCTTAACTGACCTGGGGGAAGAGAAATACCCCATCCCAGGCCCCTTCAGCCATCCTATCCCACCTAAGGAGAGGAAAAGACTGAGAACACTTGGAAGGTTCCCCATGCAGAGGCCCAAGTCCACTCAAAGACTGACCCTAATCACAGGCCTACAAAACACCTCCTGCCCCTACACCCTCCCACCACACCACTAAAGGTCTATTTATTTGCAGCCACTTTTACCCAGTATATCATGTCTGACTTTCAACTAAAAATTACAAGGCTTACTAAAATAAAAAAAAAAAAAACCCACATAATTTGAAGAATTAGAGCAACCACTGGAGTCAGACTCAGATATGACAGAGACATACCAGATCAAGAACTTTTAAAAAAACTATGATTAGTATGCTAAGGGCCCCAATGGAAGAAGCAAACAACATGCAAGAATGGGTCATGTAAGGAGAGAGATGGAACTTCTAAGAAAGAATCCCAAAGCAATGCGAAGATAAACTGTAACAGAAGTGAAGAATGCTTTTGATGGGATTATTCATGGACTGGACACAGCTGAGGAAAGAATCCCTGAGCCTGAGGATACAGCAACAGAAACTTTTCAAATAGAATATTGAAAAGCAAAGAAAAAAGACTAAAACAAAATAGAACATAATAACCAAGAATTATTGGACAACTACAAAAGGCATGTAACATGCATGTAATAGTAATATCAGAAAGAGAAAAAAGAGAAATGGAATAGAAGAAATAGTTGAAGAAATGATAATTGAGAATTTCCCCCCAAGTAAATGTCAGACAACAAACCCACGGGTCTAGGAAGCTCAGAGAACACCAGAAAAGATAAATTACAAAAAAACTACACCTAAGCATTTTATATTCAAACCACAATCAAGATAAAAAGTCAGAGGAAAAAAACACCTCATCTATAAGAAAGCAAAGATAACAGTTACATTGGGGTTCTCCTCAGAAACCATCCAAATGAGAAGACAATGAAACAGTGTTAAGAAAAAAAAAAAACTCATCAACCTAGAAGTCTGTATCCTGCAAACTTGGAGAAAGTGAAGGAGAAATAAAGATTTTCTCAGATAAAAACTGAGGGAATTTGTTGCCTTATAAGAAATGTTAAAAGATTTTCAGAAAGAAGGAAAAGTATGTAAGTCAGGAACTTGGATCTACATAAAGAAAGGAACAGCATTAAAGAAGTAATAAAAACTTTCACATTTCTTATTCTTATTTGATCTAACAGATAACAGTTCGTTCAAAACAATAATAGCACCAATGTATTCAATGACAATAGCATATGTATAACTGAAATGAGTGATACAAGGAACAGAAGGAAGGAATTTGGAGTATTTTGTTATTATAAGGTACTTGCACCACCCAAGAAGTAGTATAGAGTCATATGAAGGTGAAGGTGAAGGTGAAGTCGCTCAGTCGTGTCCGACTCTTTGCGACCCCGTGGACTGTAACCTAATAGACTTCTCCATCCATGGGATTCTCCAGGCAAGAATACTGGGTGGATTGCCATTTCCTTCTCCAGGGGATCTTCCCGACCCAGGGATCGAACCCAGGTCTCCCGCATTGCAGGCAGATGCTTTAACCTCTGAGCCATATGAAAGTGGACTTGAATTAGTTGTAAATGTATATTGCAAATTTGGAGAAACCCACAAAAAAAGTTGTAAATAAAGTATAGTGGATATGCTAAGAAAGGAGGGGAAATTAAATCATGTAAAACACTCAATTAAAAACACAACACCAGAAAAAGAATGGTAGACCGAAAAAAAAAAAAAAAAGGAACAAAGAACATGAACAACAAATAGAAAACTGGCAAATATGGGAGGTATTAATTCAACAGTACCACTAGTCACTTTAAACATCAATGGTCTAAATGCACCAAGTAAAGTATTTGTGCTCAGTTGCTCAGCTGGGTCCAACTTTTTGCAACTCTTTGGACTGTAGCCCACTGGGGTCCTCTGTCCATAGGATTTTTCAGGCAAGAATACTGGGTTGGGTTGCCATTTCCTCCTCCAGGGGATCTTCCCGACCCAGGGATCAAATCTGAGTCTCCTGCGTCTCCTGCACGGCAGGTGGATTCTTTACTGCTGAGCCATCATGGAGAAAAAAAAAAGTGGGTATGGTTGGCATAAGCCATCCTATCTGGAAATAGCCCTCCAGGAAGCCATGCTAACAGCAAGGATTTTTGTCTCTGAAATGCTCTAAAAGCAGCCTGGAGATCAGGTGCAGGCCTACCCACAGGCTCACTGGGACTGGCTTTCCAATTCCAGATAAGGGAATGCTCAGCATCCAGTGAGAGGAAGAGGTGGCCGGGCAAAACCAGGCGCTGCTCCTCTGGCTCTGCAGACTTTGCCTGCGGACCAGATCTGGACATGCACTGGGCAGTCACCAGCCTGACCCCTAGCTCAGAAATAAGGAGGGCACGTCAGCAGGGCCTTCTGGTTACCTCTTACCAGCAACCTACCAAGCCAGGAAAAGAGAAAATGAAAGAAGACTTCAGGAAGGAGAGAGAGTACAGTCCTTGGAGCAGACATAGCCACATGGCACACGGAGGAAGATCTCACCAAAGAGCATCTTTCCTCCTCCACCCGTTTCCATGAGGGCCTTCTCCTGACCTACACTGGACTGCGAAAGGAACGGGGGATGGGGATATTTGATTTATTGCACACAAAAACTAACTTTGTTTTAAACAAAGGAAATAGAACCACAGATGAGAGGCTCTTCCATATATATTGATGAGCTTTCTAGCTTTAAATCCAGAGGGGAAAACTATAGGAAAAAAGAAAAATACTGGGTTCTCATAGGAATCATCTTTTCTTGTTACATCTGTTCTTTTTTTAAGTAGGTAATGCCAAAGCCTTTGACTGTGTGGATCACAATAAATTGTGGAAAATTCTGAAAGAGAAGGGAATACCAGATCACCTGACCTGCCTCTTGAGAAACCTACATGCGGGTCAGGAAACAACAGTTAGAACTGGACATGGAACAACAGACTGGTTTCAAATAAGAAAAGGAGTACGTCAGGCTGTATATTATCACCCTGCTTATTTAACTTCTATGCAGAGTACATCACGAGAAACACTGGGCTGGAAGAAGCACAAGCTGGAATCAAGATTGCCAGGAGAAATATCAATCACCTCAGATATGCAGATGACACCACCCTTATGGCAGAAAGTGAAGAGGAACTAAAAAGCCTCTTGATGAGAGTGAAAAAGTTGGCTTAAAACTCAACATTCAGAAAACTAAGATCATGGCATGTGGTCCCATCACTTCTTGGAAAATACATGGGGAAACAGTGAAAGTAGTGTCAGACTTTATTTTGAGGGCCTCCAAAACCACTGCAGATGGTGAAAGGAAAGTTATGACCAACCTAGATAGCATATTGAAAAGCAGAGATATTACTTTGCCAACAAAGGTCCGTCTAGTCAAGGCTATGGTTTTTCCAGTGGTCATGCATGGATGTGAGAGTTGGACTGTGAAGAAAGCTGAGCGCCGAAGAATTGATGCTTTTGAACTGTGGTGTTGGAGAAGACTCTTGCGAGTCCTTGGACCTCACGGAGATCCAACCAGTCCATCCTAAAGGAGATCAGTCCTGGGTGTTCTTTGGAAGGACTGATGCTGAAGCTGAAACTGCAATACTTTGGCCACCTCACACAAAGAGTTGAGTCATTGGAAGAGACTCTGATGCTGGGAGGGATATGAGGGCAGGAGGAGAAGGGGACGACAAAGGATGAGATGGCTGGATGGCATCACCGACTCGATGGACATGGGTTTGGGTCGACTCTGGGAGTTGGTGATGGACAGGGAGGCCTGGCGTGCTGTGATTCATGAGGTCGCAAAGAGTCAGACACAACTGAGCAACTGAACTGAACTGAACTGAATATTTACTGAGCATCCTGCCATTACTTCATTTAATCTCCACAATGACCCAACGAGATACATAATATCTTCAAATTACAGATGAGGAAGCTGAAGCTTAGAGGTTAGCTACTTTGCCAAAGGACACACAGTAGAAAGCAGTAAAGCCAGGGCTTAATCTCAGGCCTCTTCCGACCCCAACCACTACACTACACTACCTGCCGGATGGGCAAAAAGCTCGGATGGTCATGGCTCAGGCTCCTATTGCTCAGCAGTGAGATGGAGGATGTATTTCATTCTCAAGGTAAATGCAGCTTTAATGAAAGAAAAGGTACAAACTGGGAATCCACAACAGAGTTGGGCCTGGTCTTTTGCTAAGCCTCTCCCTTGATGGGAGAAGAAAATACAGTAACACACCATCAGGAGAGAACACCTGGTCCTCAGGGCAAAGGAGAAGAAAGAAGGATGGAAATGATGTATCTTATCCTCTGGGCAGCTCCTGACTTTAGGCTACGTGGGGCCAGTGCAGCTGTGAACCTGCCCCAAGAGATAGGAAGCATCCACAGAAGGAGGGCCGTGGACACTTTCAGACGCTCTTCAACAAACACAAAGGGTTTCCACTTCAACCCTCAAGTTGAGTACTGATTTTAAAAGGTCTCCCAGGAAAACACTGCACCAACCAAAAAGCACACCCTCTGTGCTCTGGCCCTTTGCCATTTAACTTGGACAGATGTGCACTGACCGCTAGCTACCGACAAGCATGAAGAGTCTTACACCAGATCTACCTTTACTTCAAACTGCATCTATCACTGGCTTCTTGTTCTATTTGCTCTGCTGCACATTTAACTGAAACCATCAGAATTTGCAGAAACCAGAAATCCATGGCTTTCAGGGACTAAGAAACCAGAACCCTAGGAAATGGAAGGTATAATAACGAGGATCGTTGAAGACTCTGCATGTCCTGAGTTTGTGGCCACATGTTCCAACCACTTCATGCTGGTGAACTGGCCAAAGGCAACTTAGAAATATAATCCTCTCCTAAAATTCAGGCCATTTCCTCCCCTTGGCCAGACTTTTGACACTTTCCTAAGTTCTCCAGGATATCTTTGAATGGAAAAGTCAGGGACAGAGCAATGGAGATGGAGATCTGGGTTCCGGCTCCAGTTCTGCCAAGGGTTAGCTGTGTGGACTCGGGACAGTCCACACAGCTAACTCATGGAGGAAACAAAGGCACCTCTGGTGTTCCTTCCATCTGTGGGCCTAGGATGTCACATTCTCTTCATGTTGAGGGTCCTCATGAAGATGGGGAATCATCTTCATGTGGCCTACTCTACTCTGAAAGCACCCAAAATTTCCTTACATTCTTTTTCCTATCAGCTCCTCACCTGGGAATGTCACCTTGGAGGTCATTTATTCTCCTGTGATGGTAAAGGAGTTGGTCACACAGCAACAGGAGATCGCGCTCTCTGAGCTCTGACCAGGAATGTCCTCAGACTTCCCACCCCACATACCACCCACCACTCTGCTGGGCTACAAATCCCCAGGTGGATATTGTGCTTGTTGCCCCAACATCCTTTCCACCCTCCCACCTTACACAGCCATGTGGGCAGGAGGAAGGAGGAAAAATAACCTGACCCTCCATGCCAGAAATGGGTATTCCCCTTCCCTCGCTGCACACGGATGGTCTAAGGAATCCAGGCCTACATCACTCACAGCACGGCACTTTCCTGGCAAAGGGATTGGTTAAAAAAGTGGGCATTTGATTCCATTTAGATCAATAATCTAAAAGCCGAAGTTATCTGAGAGTACCCAGGAAAGTGTGTCTGGAGGCCAATTCTCTCTTCCCTCCCCTGGAAAGTGTGATGTTTAGATATGAAGCGTGGAACCACTGCAGCAATCCTGCCACCAGGAAAAGCGAGGCTTTGGGTTAAAGGCACCACAAACAGGCAGCGGGGAGAACGTAAACGCACTGAGAGTTTGATGACACCATCAACCTGCTGAATCAAACCAGTCTTGAAATCTACTTTGTATCTGTGCCTCCTATTACTTGAGCCAATGAATCCCCTTCACTGGATAAGCCAGTTCAAAACGTGGTATCTGTTTCTTATAAGACAAATTCCCAACTGATGTACACGATACCAAAGATCACACACAAAGCTGATCTACAGTCACACTTCAAAGGTCTAGGGATCAGCACCACAGAGTAAAACTAGCTCCCTTGTGCTCTTACCACTTCCACCAGAAACCAAGGAAACTCCCTTCCTAGGCCACCAACCAAGAAATCAGGCAGAGTTTCTCTCACAGCGCTGGGGTCACATGCAGTCTCAGCCACTGGGAGGCCACTGCTGAGAAGGGAACACAGCCCCTTCCTCTGTAGCCCTCCATGCCAACTCAGAGACAAGAAAGATGGTCCTGCCACACGGAAGGTAGGAGAAGTGCTTTTCAGTATCACTTGCTACTTGTTTAAAAATCAGTGGTGATGCCTATCAAATCAACGGGTCCCAAAATGACCACCACTGCACTAACACCCCTTGATGGTATGTGCCTCCTAACGGAAGCACACCCATGAAATATGCTTACTGGAAAACAATATCAGATCTACATCTGAGCAAGCCTCTGGATCTAACTATCATTTCCCAAGAAACATAAAAGAGAGGAATATGTCACACAGCTCTATGGGAATATAATCCCAAAAAAGCTAGCATGAAAAACCCTAGAAAAACCTGTTTATTCAACAAATAAATTACAAAGTGAAAGGAGATGGAGAGGAAACTGGTAGATTAAAAGAGGATTAAGAGAGAAGGCACGATGTGGACCTTAACTGGATCATGATCTGAGACATAATCAAGGAGATTTGAATGTTGATTGAATTCTATTATATTAAGGGATTATTGTTAATATTCTTTGGTTATGATGTGGTTTTGTGGTTAGGTGCCTTTTAATGAGTCTTTATCTTTAGAGATATATGAAAATATTTATGGATAATAAAATATAATGTCTGAACTTGGTACAAAATAATATGATCAAAGGACTAGAGGGACAGGTGAAAAAAATCAAGTTTAGCCAGGAGTTGTTCATTGGAATTCACTATACTGGTCTTTGCTTTTGTATATTTGGAAGTTTTCTTAATGAATGGAAAAGACCCAGAGATGAAGCAGAGTCTAAGCTCTTTGCCAAAGTCTTACCGTCATTTCCAAGAAAGTTTGCTTACTCAAAGTAACACTTTCTATATAAACTTCCTCTAAGTAATAACCTTGACAGAATATTTCTGGTTGACATATCTTCTTTCTAAATGTTATTGGGGATTTCTGAAATACAGGACAAGTGCTCCTTCCGTAGGGGCTGCTTAAGAAATTCCACTAGGGAAGCCCATTTCCCACACAAATGCATATCAAACATTAAATCAATGGATGACCCGTATATTGCATGTCCAAGAGCCTTTAGAAACTTATTCACCCTAATTTCTATAAACTTAGGAGGCGAGACCTTTCTCATCCTGACACCAAAGAGAGAAACCATAATGACAGATGGGTTACACAAAGGCGTAAAATTTAGAAGATTGAAACTAGTATTTTTTCATAATGAAAGGCATTTGCCAGACATGATAGCAAAACAGACTGATATTCTTAGTATTAAAAAAAAAACTCTTCCCAAGTCAGTCTGTGAGGTGAAGAAGAAAAAAAAAAAAAAAAACACTACCACTCCTATTTTAAAAACTAGCAAAAATACTTGACAGATGACTCCTGGAAGAAAAGGAACTAATGTAGGATTGCCAATATAATACTGGACACCCAGTTAAATTTGAATTTCAGACAAATAACAAAGAATTATTATAGTAAGTTATTATATTTAGTATAATAAGTATACTAAAACATTATCTGTTGCTTATGTAAATTTCAACTTATGCAATTTACATTATTTTACATTATGTTATTCAAGTTTATACAATTTACAATTTAGGCAACCTTATATTCGTATTTTTATTTGCCAACTCTGGTGACCCTAACCAATGGCCAATAAATTCGAGAAAACAATCAACCTCATCTCTAACTATCAAGGGACAGCAAGTACAAGAGCAGAGGGCCCACCAGGCAGGGAGGGGAAAGGCCACTGCACCTGTGCCCACCTGGCCCACCTGGAGCTCAGGGCCTCACAAGGGCAGGAGGGAAGTGGCCAGCACTTGGGTGCTCGATGGGGATCACAAGTTTGGTTGAACGACCCTGAGCATGGCCTTCGGGGGAAAGGAAAAACATGATCAGACGCTTGGAGCAGAGGACACTGTGCAGAAACAGCACTTCTCTGTCCTACTCTTAGAACGGTGCTGTGATCTATCCAAATGCATTTTTATCTCTCATGGACAATGTTGCAGTATAGTATGTAATACATGTAAAAAGGAATTTAAATATCCACGTACTCACCTTCCCCTTTAAAAACATGAAACAATCCCAACCAGCGTTTCTCTCTCTCCTGCCCTCCCACCCTAGGTAACCACCATAATCTGAGCTTCAGATTATCATCACCCTTAATTTTCATATATTTGTTTATTTACTGGCCATGATGCATGGTATGTGGGATCTTAGTTCCCAGACCAGGGATGGAACCCATGCCCCTGCGATGGAAGCACAAAGTCCTAACCACTGGGCCACCAGGGAAGTCCCTGGTGTGTACATTTTTTGTGTATGTGCTGCTGCTGCTGCTGCTAAGTCGCTTCAGTTGTGTCCAACTCTGTGCGACCCCATAGACAGCAGCCTACCAGGCTCCCCAGTCCATGGGATCCTCCAGGCAAGAACACTGGAGGGGTTGCCATTTCCTTCTCCAGTGCATGAAAGTGGAAAGTGAAAAATGAAAGTGAAGTCGCTCAGTCGTGTCTGACTCTTAGCGATCCCATGGACTGCAGCCCACCAGGCTCCTCCATCCATGGGATTTTCCAGGCAACAGTGCTGGAATGAGGTGCCATTGCCTTTTCTGTTTTATGTATTTGTACCCCTAAATCAAATACATGTAATTTTCACATGCTTTCAACCATCATATAAATAATAGTACCATGATATATGCATTCTACAATTTGCCTTTCTTCACCACATATTTTGATTATGAATTTGATCCATAATAATAAGTGATGCTTTATGTTAGTTTCAGCACTGTGTAATATTCCACTATTTGGATATATCAAAATTTCCATTTCTAGTTTCCTGTTGATGGACAGTTAGCTGGTTTACAATTTTTCCAACCAAAAATTGCTCCTGTGAACATCCTTAAATACATCTCTTAATACAGATTTCAGCCCATTTCTCTGGGGTATATGCCAGAGTGGAATTACAAGCTCAAAGGGTATGTGCAGCTTCAACTATAATTCTACAAAGTGGTTGTACTAATTTATATTCCCACGAGCAGCAATAAATATACTTTTTACAGTTATGTCCTGCTGAGGTTAATTGAAAACTCTCCTTTAAAGAAGACTGAGTTCAAAGCAAGCAGAAATTGATTCAGAGGCCGATATTAATAGTTACTAACTTAAAAATCAACCCCATGTGAGCATAGGACTGACTGTGTCTGATGTAGAAGGGGGCTTATCTGGATTAAGACAGCTTCAGGGATTTCTTTGAATCATGCCTGTTTTAATCTATATTACTTTCCTCTGAGATTAAAAATGCTCATTGTAAAAAAATTATTTTAATAATTACTAAGATACATCTCATAGAAATGGAATATCCCATAATAACCACCATTAACAGCATAACATATACCCCACCTCATTTTTCTAAACATAAATCAACTTTTTTTTTTTTGCACAAAGGGGATTATATATTTTGGTTTACTTTTACTTCTTTCTACTGTGTAATATTTCTTTAAAAGTAAAGAGACAATCTACATTTATCAAAAATTCTGTTATTCAGTAATTATATACTAAGCACAGAATGAAGTCTACAAAGATAATTAAGCAATGCCACCATTAAGAGACTTCCATTCTAAAAGGAAAGAAACTCACAGCTGTAGGTCACAACAATGGCCCCCACTTACCAAGTATCCTCTATAACGTAGGCACTGTATTAGACCTTCAATGAATGTGGTAGGCAGGATAATGCTCAGTTGCTAAATCGTGTCCAACTCTTGAGAGCACGCAGACTATAGCCCACCAGGCTCAGACTCTGTCCATGGGATTTCCTAGGCAAGAATACTGGAGTGGGTTGCCATTTCCTTCTCCAAAGCAGAAAAATGCCCATGTCCTAATCCTAATACTGTTATTAACTGCCATGCTATACATACTAATAACTAATATATGCTAATAACTGCCAAGTTATATGGCAAGGAGGAATTAAGGTTGCTAATCAGCCAACCTTAAAATAAGGAGGATGGTTTGGGCCCTCCTGGTGGGCCCAATGTCAGCAATCATAAGGGTCTTTAAGTGGGGAAGAGGGAAGCAGAGAGTCAGAACCAGACAGACGGCAGCATGAAAAAAACCTAAGCTGGCTCTGAAGGTGGAAAGGGGCTACAAGCCAAGGAATGCAGGCAGCTTCTAAAGGTAAGAAAATGGATTCTCCCCTAGAGCTTCCAGAAGGGAACTCAGCTCTCATGGTTATTCAACCCACTGAGACCTGTGTCAGGCTTCAGACCCCCAAAAATGTGCGTTGCTTAAGCCCCTGGGTTTGTACTATTTGTTATAACAGGAACAGGTATAGGAGTAGGAACAGGAATAGGAAGCTAAGACTTCTCGCTTCATCCTCCCGCCACCCTGAAACGTAGATGCTATGACTTCCACTAGACAAACTGGGGAACCAAGGACCCGTGAGGTTACACGACCAGCCCAGGCTCACAGTGGCAGAGCCAGACTCAAACTTGGCGTGTCTACCCCTGAAGGTTGTGTCCCACTGCCCTCCCTCTCTGGTCAGCCTGGAATACAGGGCAGGTGGGGGCACACACTGCCCTGGGGGTAAGCAAAGCACAGGGGGCTGAGAGCACCCTCTTGGGGCGAGGCTGGGAGGACTGTGGGGGGGCTTTCAAATAATGGGCAGGATTTGGACAGAGATGAGGAGGGAAGGAGAGGTCAGGAAATACAGCTCAGCTCAGGGCAACCAGAGTCTGTATATCCTCAAGGCGGGGCAGGGATATACGGTGAGAGGTAAGTTGGGGTACCTCGGAGAGGGATTAATGCCGTCCACTACGATAGCCCCTAGCCACCTGTGGCTATTGACATTTACACTTAAATTCATTACGATCAAGTTAAAAAGCCACTTCACCACAGTTTTATGCACCACATTTAACACTTCAATAGCAAACAAACAAACAACACAAAAACTCCCTTCAATAGCCACGTGTCTGATACGGATATAGATATAGGATAGCTATAGATATAGTACAGATATAGGACATATTCATCCCAGCCAAAAGGTCTGCTGCACAACAACGCTGACAAAGGGAAGTCGTTGGAGTCCTCGTTTCTGAGCCCCTCAGGGGCACTGAGCACCTGAAGGTGGGCTCAGGAATATAACACTGTCCACCTTACCATCTCACTTACTACTACTGTTGTGTCCTCTCCCCTGGGGCTTTGCAGAATTTTTCCAGAGACATAATTAATAGGCCCCATATTTTGAACTCCCAGTGCTGTCTGATAGATGCTATCTAGTCCTAAAAATGAACCATTCTGGAAAAGTAAGTCCAGTTTTTCTCCACTGCCAACACTTTAAAAAAAAATAAAACCATTTGGCCTTTATCTACTAGAATTAGATCAACGCTGCAGTGAGAAATAGTTTTTACTGGGAAGGGGCGCAGATGCTGACATTTATAGAGTATTTGTCAGGTTTCAAAGCGCCTGACACATTGTCTCGCAGAACCTCACTCTGTCCCCGTCCTCCCTGATGGTGGGGGGTTTCTTCTGAGACGCCAGACTTTCTGAGTGGCTTTGTAGAGGCCGCCCAGCTCCAGCTCCAGAAGAAAGAGGCTGAAATCAACCGAGGGGAGGCGACGGCCGAAGTACACAGAGCTCTACACCTAACATGTCCGCCCAAGTTCAGATTAATTCGTGATCTAGCAATTGAGTTTAGAATCACATCAGGTGCAAAAGGAAGTCCAACTAATTGTTCTACTGACCTATGTCGCTTGGGGTCCTTATGAGGCTGTTGGGAGTGTTGGTGGAGGTCCAGTTCTCTTACCCGCTCAGGGACTCAGGGTTCGCGCACTGCACGTTTGTACAACGCTAACCCTGTTTGGCAGCCTCACAAGCAGCTCTGATCGATTTCCCATCCGCAGCTCAACCCTTGTCCTCTCCCAAACTGCTTCACGGTGACAAATGCAGCAGGAGGGGGCCTCCACACTGACATCACCCCCCCACCAGCAGCAGCGATGCCAAGAACTTGGCTGCTTAAACAATAGAACTCTATGTAGTCAGGAGAGAAAGGGTGCCCTGTACCTGCTAAGCGGGGGCCATGCTCCCCTCCCCAGCCTCTGCCATCGGGAGTGAAGGAAGAGGCCGGAATGAAGGCAGGGATCAGCCAGAAACATGCCTCCCCAACCCCCACGGGGAAGTAAGGCTTCTGGCCCAAGCGTCAGCTAGTGAACCTTTCTGCTCCGCAGGGCTGGGGACTCAGATGTATAAAGTTGATCTGCCTGAGCAAGGAAGGTGCACGATGGCCCACAAAAGGTTCAGCTTTACAAATGAGCCCGTTGGCCAGGTGATGTAGGTATTTATGCCAGAGCCTCGGCTGGCTCAGGGTCTAACCAGACAAGAATTCAAACAAAAACTAATAATCACTCCCCAACATGGTATTTTGGGTAGTTTCTAAGATGCACATTTGGAAATGGTGACAGGAGGGAGCAGAAGAAGACAAGAAAGGAGTCCCTACTCAGGGAATTTGTGTTCATCTGATCTCAGGTGCAAAGAACTGAATAATCACAATCTTTGGCTATGATTTTTCCAGTAGCCATGTATGGATGTGAGACTTGGACTATAAAGAAAGCTGAGCACTGAAGAATTGATGTTTTTAAACTGTGGTGTTGGAGAAGACTGTTGAGAGTCTCTTGGACTGCAAGGAGATCCAACCAGTCCATCCTACAAGAGACCAGTCCTGGGTGTTCATTGGAAGGACTGATGTTGAAGCTGAAACTCCAATAATTTGGCCACCTGATGCGAAGAGCTGACTCATTTGAAAAGACCCTGATGCTGGGAAAGATTGAGGGCAGGAGGAGAAGGGGACGGCAGAGGATGAGATGGTTGGATGGCATCACCGACTCAATGGACATGAGTTTGGGTAAACTCCGGGAGTTGGTGATGGACAGGGAGGCCTGACGTGCTGCAGTCCATGGGGTCACAAAGAGTCGGACATGACTGAGCGACTGAACTGGACTGAACCTGGTTCATGACACACTCAACATTGGCCTAAGCAGGAGCCACACTTATTTTTTATACACCAGCTACTTTGATCTTCGCCAATGGACAAATAACTTCAAACTCACCTCACCTCCCTTCTCTGAAAAGGTAAAGTATTGATACTAACTTATACTAATATGGTTTTCCCAGCCAATCCAATCTCTGCCTCACCCTAACCTCCCCTGATCCTGTATACCTTATTTTTCTTTTCATATAGTTTTCTTGCAGCTATATGTATTCCTAAAAGTTTTTTATTTGATTTTAGCTGTTTATAAGTTTATAAAAGATGTCACACTGCATCTTTCATTGTATTTCTTTTACTTAATATCATATTACTCAGAGGCATCCATATTTTTGCATGTCACTGTTGATCATTTGTTTTGACTGACTATAATTCTCCACCCTCCAACTGATGGCTTATTTGGCTCTTTCCAGGTGTGTGGTAGTGTGAACTCAGTTGCATATGTCTCCTTCTAGACATGAGTTTTTCTTGGGCATATACACCTAGAAATGGAATCATCAGGCCATAAGAAATATGAACATTGGGACATTCGCTTACAGTCCAGTGGTTAAGACTCCAAGCTTTCACTGCCAAGGGCTCGGGTTCAGTCCCTGGATGGGCAACTAAAATCCCACAAGACAAGCGGGGGGGCCAAAAAAATGCACACCTTCAACTTTAGGACATAATATCAAAGTGTTTTCCATTTGCTTGGATTTCCTAGAGTTCCTAAAATGATTGCTTCCTCTTCCTGTCTTCCTCAATTGTGCCAGCTCCATCAGAAGGTTTAAATCAGATTCTTGGCCTAACACCAGAGTAGCCTCTCAGCTAAATCCACCATGTGGAAAAAAGGTGGGGGGAGGGGAAAGGCTCTTGTTCTGAACACAGATAATAAGAAGGGCATCTCTGCAGACACAAGGCCCCACCCTCATCCAGACACTGAGACAGGTTAGTCAAAGAGAAAGGAGCTGTCTACAAGCTGCTTCACATTTGGCAAATGCAAGATTTTTTTTTAAAGGGTTTACGTGGAGCCAAAGCTTGTTCCCCCATCCAAGTTTTGTTTGCTCAGTCTCTCCACTCCCACACCTCCCACACACTTTAGAAACAAAAGCCTAAAATGGAAGCAAATAATAAATTGTTAAGTAACCAATTTCATTTAAATGAGAGCAAGGAGTCCAGCATGGATGTCACAGTACAGTCAAATTCATTTCAGTAAATATTTTCAGTACACTTTGCAGTGTGACCAGCACACTGACAAATAACATCTTTACTCTGCCCTCGAGAGGCTGTAAACTTGTTCATTTAACAAGACAAGATCATGGATGGAGTGCCAAAGGGGCAAGTTGATGCTGGTCTGATCTCAAGATGCTCGCTGTAAAATTAGCGAAAGTTAAGAACACAAGTGAATCAGATACTGAAACTGTGCAAAGGTAGAGAGTGATTGATTCTAACCAGCTTGGAGAGTGATGCTAGAGCTAGGTTTCAAAGGAGGAGTACTCGAGAGGAGAGAGGATAAAGAGTACAGCTAAAAACAATTAAGAAATCAAATTTTTCTTCTATTTCTCAACTTCTTAAAATCTATTCCCTGCCTCCAGTCCTGTACCAAGAAAGTGGAACCTGTGAATCACTGATAAACATGCATCATCTGGGGACTTGCCTGGTGACCCAGTGCTCAAGACTCTGTGCTCCCAATACAGGGGCAAGGATTCAATCCCGATCAGGGAACGAAGATTCGGCATGCCACTCAGAGAGGCTGACATAAATAAATAAATACAACGTTAAAGCACGCATCATCTGCATTTATTTGTTCATTCCATAGGTACCAGCCCCTGTGCTGAGCTTTAGAGGATACACCAATGGACAAGCTGGGCATGAACCTGCCTTCAGCCAGCTCCCAGTCTGCAGAACAGACGGAGGTTTAGACAAAGACAGGCAGTGGCTTGGCTTGGCCATCAGACTCCATGGGCCTGAAAGAGCCCCTCCCCCATC
This sequence comes from Aepyceros melampus, assembly GCA_006408695.1. Classification (NCBI taxonomy): domain Eukaryota; kingdom Metazoa; phylum Chordata; class Mammalia; order Artiodactyla; family Bovidae; genus Aepyceros; species Aepyceros melampus. Next base: position 78,758 of record SJXQ01002630.1, read on the forward strand.
TAACTCTCCCCAGAAACATTTTCAGTAAATTGTGCAGGATTAAACAAATGGCTGCCCCCTCCGTAATTAAAAAGCTCCTGACCAGCATCCCAGGTAGCCATGTGGCCACTCAGAGCCGAGAGACCAAGAAATCAGGTGCTTCCTACATAATAGCCTCCAATCTGATACCTGATAGCTGCTGGGAGCCAGAGGCAGACAAATGTCAGGCATTTTATGAAGGCAGGAAGCAAATAAGGGGGCAAGGATTGGAGTCTAGGCCTCAAGGGAGCTCAATTAGTGAGCCAGATGAAGTTAAACCGAAAGGGCACGCTCTGGGTTTCCTAGAAAGCCAGCTGGAAAAGATGCCAATCCCTAAGCCTCTGTCACTCAAAAGATTAACAGAAGAGACCCAGGGATGCCTGAGGGAACACTGCAACGGCCAGATGTTTCTGCTCCTCTCATGACACTGCTGCCCACAACCAGGACCGCATTTCTGACGCCACCAAGAAGCCACAGAAGAGAACTGCTGGCTTCCGGAATAGGTTGAAACTCAAAGGCATCACCCTTTAGCAATGCAGACACCAAAAAGTCTTGTTAATAGTGCTTTCTTACAGACAGACTGCCTGATGCCCATTGAACAGGAATGGCATCGCTAGTCAGACGACACTTCCTTCAGCTGCTTGGTGGTGTGAAAAGCACACAAGCCCACAATCTGCACATCCATATATACTGAGATGTGGCTCCCACCGCTACGCATGCACCATGTTTCAAGCAAGGCTTTTACCCTCCTGAGTCTCACTTTCAAAATGACACTAAAAAGACCCACCTTCTTGCTCTTATAAATGTAAGTGATCATGGAAAGTGCCCGGCCCAAGAATTCATAAATGCGGGCTCTTACTGGGGTCTATAAATGAATCCAGGTAACTACATGCTCAACACAGCAGCTCTCCCTTGGTACTTTCTAAATGTGCGCGTGTGTATGGTGTGTGTGAGTCTGTGTGAGAAAGGGAGAGACAGGGGAAAGGAAATAGAGAGAAAAGTCCAGCTGGAACCCACAGAAGCCTATTTACACTTCCTATTTGTGTTCCCCCATTCCTATCAAATAAATAAACTAAAGAAGCCCGAGGGAAAACTAACCCATATCTCTATTTTCCCTTGAAGTCCCTAGCTTACCCCTAAGAGCTGCTTCCTCCAGTTGCAGGAGGCAAGGAAGGAGAGCCATATGGCTTGAGACCCTAGACTCGCCCAGCAACAAACGAGCCCCCCACCATTTGTCTCCGGGCCTCTCATGTGGGCGGGCATCCAGCTTTCAGTCGGGTGCTCTGGTCTGCGTCTCTGTCTTGACTGTTCCTAATTATTGGAGGGAAAGCCGTGGCTCTCCTGACCTCGGAGTTTAAAAGCTGCGAGTCCTAATATCAAACCAAGCAGCTTCATTTAAAAGGCATCCTCATCTGCATCCATAAAAGTCACTCCCGGAGCCCTGGCTTGCCCCAGCTTCGGGAATGCCTGCTGTCGAGGATTTATGACACGCCCTGGCTCTAATCGGCCGCACTTTAACTGCTGCTGTTGCACATCTGGTCATAAAAGCAAGGGCCGGCCCAACATGGGGACAAACACTTTTCTTTCCTAAGTGGCTGCAAATCGATCTCACAGTGATAGCCAGGCTCAGATGTAATCAGCCAGCATCTGGGCAGTCATTAAGGCTCGTCAAGCTTTGCGAGGCTTTTCCCACACACACGACAGTTAAAAAGACGAGAGCGAGCGCTAGGAAGAAAGAACCTGCAGTCTGAACAGGTGGCAATGGGCTAGGCCAAACAATATCCAGGAAAGCACAAGCTGGTTAAGGAGCCAATCTTTTCACAAAGATACTAGCTACTTCCACATGGACTCTCCTGTTGCCTGGAGAAGGCAGGCAGTTGTCTGTCGAGATAGTTGTCGACAGACAACTGCCCTGACATAAAGTAATTCTTGGCCAGAGATCCTCTAGTCATCATTGTTGTTTAGTCACTAAGCCATGGCTGACTCTTTTGTGACTCCATGGACTGTAGCCCGCCAGGCTCCTCTGCCCATGGGATTATCCTGGCAAGAATCCTCGAGTGGGTTGCCATTTCCTTCTCCAGGGGATTTTCCCAACCCAGGGATAGAACTCATGCCTCCTGCTTGGCAGGAGGAGTCTTTGCCACTGAACCACCTGGGAAGCCCTATCCTCTGGATAAGTTTGGTCAAATGAATCAGTGGGTGGTTTGAGAGTACACTTTTTAAGGTAGTGGAATCCTTCATTAGACCAACTGGGTTATATGGGAGCAAGAATCTAGCCCAGAAAGGAACACAATGCTGTCGGTTCCGGAGGTTTTACAATGCCCTGGACAGCCTGCCCTGTGCGCAGAATTGGCACGTTTCACATCGTTCAGGAACTCCAATCAGACCAAGGTTCAACAAGTAGTGCAACCTCCCAGGCGGAACGCAAGGAAAGAGCTCCTCGAACACTGCCAGTTCCTCTCCACCAGCTCTCCACAGCCCCCCATCTCTACCCCTCCTCTGCGGCTGTGCCCAGCAGGAGGGAGCATTAAAATTATCTGCTGTGGGTATGTTTCAAGCAAGGCTTTTACCCTCCTGAGTCTCACTTTCAAAATGACACTAAAAAGACCCACCTTCTTGCTCTTATAAATGTAAGTGATCATGGAAAGTGCCCGGCCCAAGAATTCATAAATGCGGGCTCTTACTGGGGTCTATAAATGAATCCAGGTAACTACATGCTCAACACAGCAGCTCTCCCTTGGTACTTTCTAAATGTGCGCGTGTGTATGGTGTGTGTGAGTCTGTGTGAGAAAGGGAGAGACAGGGGAAAGGAAATAGAGAGAAAAGTCCAGCTGGAACCCACAGAAGCCTATTTACACTTCCTATTTGTGTTCCCCCATTCCTATCAAATAAATAAACTAAAGAAGCCCGAGGGAAAACTAACCCATATCTCTATTTTCCCTTGAAGTCCCTAGCTTACCCCTAAGAGCTGCTTCCTCCAGTTGCAGGAGGCAAGGAAGGAGAGCCATATGGCTTGAGACCCTAGACTCGCCCAGCAACAAACGAGCCCCCCACCATTTGTCTCCGGGCCTCTCATGTGGGCGGGCATCCAGCTTTCAGTCGGGTGCTCTGGTCTGCGTCTCTGTCTTGACTGTTCCTAATTATTGGAGGGAAAGCCGTGGCTCTCCTGACCTCGGAGTTTAAAAGCTGCGAGTCCTAATATCAAACCAAGCAGCTTCATTTAAAAGGCATCCTCATCTGCATCCATAAAAGTCACTCCCGGAGCCCTGGCTTGCCCCAGCTTCGGGAATGCCTGCTGTCGAGGATTTATGACACGCCCTGGCTCTAATCGGCCGCACTTTAACTGCTGCTGTTGCACATCTGGTCATAAAAGCAAGGGCCGGCCCAACATGGGGACAAACACTTTTCTTTCCTAAGTGGCTGCAAATCTGATCTCACAGTGATAGCCAGGCTCAGATGTAATCAGCCAGCATCTGGGCAGTCATTAAGGCTCGTCAAGCTTTGCGAGGCTTTTCCCACACACACGACAGTTAAAAAGACGAGAGCGAGCGCTAGGAAGAAAGAACCTGCAGTCTGAACAGGTGGCAATGGGCTAGGCCAAACAATATCCAGGAAAGCACAAGCTGGTTAAGGAGCCAATCTTTTCACAAAGATACTAGCTACTTCCACATGGACTCTCCTGTTGCCTGGAGAAGGCAGGCAGTTGTCTGTCGAGATAGTTGTCGACAGACAACTGCCCTGACATAAAGTAATTCTTGGCCAGAGATCCTCTAGTCATCATTGTTGTTTAGTCACTAAGCCATGGCTGACTCTTTTGTGACTCCATGGACTGTAGCCCGCCAGGCTCCTCTGCCCATGGGATTATCCGGCAAGAATCCTCGAGTGGGTTGCCATTTCCTTCTCCAGGGGATTTTCCCAACCCAGGGATAGAACTCATGCCTCCTGCTTGGCAGGAGGAGTCTTTGCCACTGAACCACCTGGGAAGCCCTATCCTCTGGATAAGTTTGGTCAAATGAATCAGTGGGTGGTTTGAGAGTACACTTTTTAAGGTAGTGGAATCCTTCATTAGACCAACTGGGTTATATGGGAGCAAGAATCTAGCCCAGAAAGGAACACAATGCTGTCGGTTCCGGAGGTTTTACAATGCCCTGGACAGCCTGCCCTGTGCGCAGAATTGGCACGTTTCACATCGTTCAGGAACTCCAATCAGACCAAGGTTCAACAAGTAGTGCAACCTCCCAGGCGGAACGCAAGGAAAGAGCTCCTCGAACACTGCCAGTTCCTCTCCACCAGCTCTCCACAGCCCCCCATCTCTACCCCTCCTCTGCGGCTGTGCCCAGCAGGAGGGAGCATTAAAATTATCTGCTGTGGGTTTTACGAGCAGCGATCGCTTTTTAAAACAACAACAACACAAGGTCCTTGTGTGGCTCTCCGGTAACCTAAAACCCTGGAGGCCGAGCTGCTCTCCCCTCAACCGCCCCCCGCCCCTGCCGCCGCCGCCGCCGCCGCCTGCCAAGAACGCCAGCGCTCTGGGACCGCGCGCGGGGTGAGCCCACGGAGCAGCCCTGCTTGAGCGGAGAGCCAGGAGGCACCTTGGATGCAGGAGGCACCTCTAAGGGTCTTGGAGCAAAATGCCCCGAGAGGAGAGATGGGGAAAGAGAACTCACCAGTGACAGTAGGGGGAGAGGGGGAGGAGGGGGAAGGCAGTCGGTGCTGCAAGAAAGAAGGGGTGGGGCGGGGGAAAACAATGGGAGAATTTTTAATTTCAGCAACTTCGCCAAGAAGCCCATCGGCGACGGGGTAGTAAGGAGGTTGGAGGGGGGGGCCACAGGTTCTGATACCTCCCTCTCCGGTCCCCAAGGGATGAAGGCCAGCGACCTGGGGTCTCCTCCGCAGGTGGGCGCGCGGCTTGGGGGCGCACTTACCCTGGGGCCAGTGGTGCGGTGGTCGCGAGCCGGGGACAGCTGCACTAACACCAGCAGCAAGTGAGGCGTGAGCAGGCGAGCGCAGCGCGCGGGCAGCATGGTGCCAGGCCGGTCTGGGCAGCGGGCTGCGGGCAGGGGTGGTGGGCTTCAAGGAACGCACGGCCGCGCTGGCCTTCCTGCCTTCCTTCCCACCCCGGGGGATCCTGGCGACGGCGGGCGGCGGCAGCGCGGGATCGCGGAGGCTGCAGCCGGAGCGCGCGCTCATGAACCGCCCCGGGAGCGGAGCTGAGCGCGAGCGTGTGCTCTGCGCGCGGCGCTCTCCGCTCGGCTGGGCCGCGGCGGCAGCAGGTTGGATGCCAGAGCCCGGGCCATGGGAATTCCCGTTATAAACCCCCGGGAGGGGCGGGGCGGAGCCCGGCGGCCCTGGCTGACTGGCCGAGAGGCCCGTGGCAGCCGCCCCTCGGGCAGGTGAAAGCCAATGGGAGAGGGGAAAGAGGGGCGGCTCGCGACCGTCCCCACCGAGGAGCGACACTTGGTGGGGCGGCCGAGTGGGCTCTAGGACAGACCGGCATAACGAGGAACTTTATCTTGGCCCTTCCGTCCAGAAAAGCGTCCGAGAGCTCCAGCAGCCTGAACGTGCCAGAATGCCTGCCCGCTAATGATCACACCTTAAGCGTGTTTAGCTTTCAGTAAGTGAGTTGTCAAATCAGTCGGATGAAATAGGTAGGGAAAACACTCCTAGCCCCGTTTTCTCAGTTGAGAGTACTAGGGCACAAGCTGCTGCTGCTGCTGTTGCTGCTAAGTCGCTTCAGTCGTGTCCGACTCTGTGCGACCCCATAGACGGCAGCCCACCGGGCTCCCTCATCCCTGGGATTCTCCAGGCAAGAACAGGAGGGGCTGACAAATCTGCTTCCCGGCTGCACCAACACCAAGAACAACTGGGAAGTTGCCAGGTCACCTGCACACGGAGTACTGGCTGTAACCAGGTTAGGAGTGGGACTTGGGCACATTCGCTGCTTACAGACAAGGTAACACATTAAGTCCTACAGCCGCAGCCCAGGAGCAGTGTCAGGGAGAGAGAGGAAGCTCCTGCTGGGCATCTCCTTGCTGGGGAGGGCCCCTGTGGGTATGAGATGATGCCAACTCATGGCCCGGTGGTGGATACAGGATTAGAACCCAGGGGTCCTGGCTCCCTGCCTGGAACTAGAAAGCCAACAGGCAGCTTCTCTGTGGCCCAGGAGCCCTGGCAGGAGAGGTCAGAGGGGACCTGGTCTCCTGACCGGGGGAAGAAAGAGGAAAAAGCACTGATAGGAGGGGTAATCTGTGGATGAAGAGACCCCAGAGATGGGTCAGGGGGGCAGGGAGACCTCTCCTGAGTGCCCATAGGATGTTAGAAGGCTCTGCCCAGCACAATCCCCAGGAGTTCATCTTGGGAATGGTCACAGACACATCACACCAGCCCTTCAAAGGAGCGAGAAGGTCCACTGCATTCAACCTAACAGAACCATGGTTTACCTTCTTAAGTGGAACACAACCCTTAGTGTTTATTTTCTTTGGTATGGACCACTCACTTGAAGGCGAGGGATTCTTTACTCCAACCAGGCTGGAAGCAGCGCCAGGGCTTAACTCCTCTCCCTGTGAGCTTAAGCGGTCCTGACAAAGGTTAACTCTGCTCCCTCACAGCTTCTCTCCTGGGTTGCATAAACAAGCTTCCCCATCCAACTCCTGCATTCAGTTTTGCCCACCCGGCTTGCCTGCCACCTAGCCTCTACCCAGCAGCCAGTCACCTTTCTAAAAACGCAAACCTGAATCGTCACTCTCTGCTTAAAAGGCTTCAACTCCCCCCAGCGTCATCAGATCAAAAAGCCCTGACTGGATGTCAGAACAATTACAAAGTACTGATGGTTCTTCAAACAAAAATGAGAAACTGCTCTAAGGGAATTGTCTGTCTTCCTCTGCTGGGAAATAGTGGGAAATAGTTAATGCTCTCTGGAGCCGGTCAGCATGGTTCAAATCCTGGGTCTGCCACCTAGTGGTATAACCTTGCACAAGTCACTTTACTTATCTGGGGTGCTGCTTTCCCTTCTGTAAAATGGGAATAAAAATAGTGTCCACCTCATAAGTAGTTGTCACGATTGAAGGAGATGGAATATATAAGTCCCTTAGAATGACTAGGTTATAAATATCACAACCTGGCATCTGAAGAGGGCAGTACAAATGCCTCATCTCATTTTACCCTCTGAATGATCCTATGAAGTCAACAGAGAGATCCAGCTTTACAGGTAAGTAAACCAGATACCCCATGCGATTGGGACTTGCCTGGCCTCATTGGGCTGGTAAATGACAGCAAACATTCAAGTACAGGTTTTCAGAGTCTGATTCTGCCTCCATCATCTGATAAGTGCGATGTCCAATCGCACCGAGTTTGACAGTTTCTGTGTGCTTCCTGGGAATTTTTTCAGTGGCCTGCAAGGGAGCTGAGATTCTGAGCTTCACTGAGTTTCAGTGAAAAGCATGGAAACAGCAAGGGTCAGCCTTTCCTGGAAACAGCCCTTGTGATCTGGCATCCTGGGAATTTGCCCAGCTGGACTTGTCCGTTTCTCCCATGCCTCATGAAGCACTTGCATCAATTTCCCTGTGCCTGCCTAAGTGCTCCTCCATCAGGGGCTCCCCAGGATGAAAATGTCACCGTCAGGCTCAGCAGTGTGGTAGGCTTGTCCTGACTCTACCACCTTACCACATGCACCCATCAAGCTGGTCAACTTCTTTCTGTTGCTGGAATTATTGAGAAATCTACTGAAGTAAATATGCTTGAGATGGCCCCCCAGTATCTGGCAGCACAAAGTGCCGAGGGAAAAGACACTGCAACAGTCCTTTCCATCCGTAACACCACAGGCTGCTCTCCAGCCAGAAAGCTTGTTTCCAAGTGGTCGCTGGTCCAAAAGTCTACATTATTCTGGATTTCTACCATATAGCCTAGTTTAAAATATGAGCAACTGCTTTCCAGTTACTTTGCTCAGCAAAGTAATTTGCTTTCCCTCCGGTTGGCATGGGAGGCCTTTCGTAACCATGGCTATCATTCAAACGATGCATTTTCTTCTCCCGACTCCTCCCAAGCCCAGAGAAGGTTAGAAATTCCAGAGAACTACTAGTCCCAAACATCGTCTCTCTGCCAGACTCAATCGTCCGATCCAAGCAAAAAGTGAAATTGACAAGTTCCTTCTTTCCCTGGAGGCCAAGCTTACGGTCCAAAAATAAATCCAGCTCTCCTGGCATCTGGTCTGTCCAGTTTCAGCCTTGCTTCTTGTCCTGTGGGACTTCTGTTTGCAAGGGGATATTTCAGTGAGGAAAAATAATACTTTATACCCCATGTTGAGGTCTAACAGCTTCAAATATTTATTAGCAACTAGGAACGCCCATTTCAAATATATGTTTCTGTGTAGGCCAGGAGTCTTGTCTCATATTCAGAATAGACTCTTTCTATTCATTTTCACAAGCACTTTGATGCATCTCCTTCTATGCCTAATACAATGCTCATTATAGTAAAGGATCTTTGACTGCATACCCTGCCCTCTGAGAGGTTATAATCTAAGACGTAGCAGACAGAGACCTGGGGAATATATTTAAGAATAAAGACTGCAGTGTGTTTTGGGGACTCAGAGAGCAGAGACCTACTAAAAACCTAACGACAGGGAAGGTTTCAGAAAGGTAGATCTTGGAGAAAGGTGCGTCTGTTATATAAATGCACCTTGATTTATACTTGCTTCACTTGTGATTCCACTACCAACAGAGAAAGGTGAGTGATGTCTAAGGTTCAGGTCTCTTTTCAAATATACAACTGAGATCAGAAACCTGGAACATCAAGAATCCTGGGCTCTGTTTCCGGATTTGTGACAAACTTGCTGAAAAACCTAGCATTGGGCTCAGATAGTTATTATTATTTCCATTATGCAGGTGAGATTGACCCACAGTAGTTAATCTTACCAAGGTCAGTCCTTACACTTTAAATACACATGACAACTGATAACACACACAAAAGTAAATAGGTGGGGGATGGATGTGTTAATTAACTCGATGGGCAGAATCCTTTCATAAAATGTGTATATTACATATTGTACACTTTAAATATCTTACAATTTTATTTGTCATTTATACTTTAATAAAGCTGAAAATATATATATATACATGACAAAAATAATTTAGAATGACAAAAATGTAGATTATCTCTTTTGGATACTAACTCCCTTCAAGGTCTAGGGTAGCTCTCTCTAACCCAGGTTTCTTCTGTTTGTCTTCTATTTGTCAGTTTGTCTATTTGTAACAAGCAACTTCTCCCTCATAATCCAAAATGCCTGCTCAATCTCCAGGCATCACATTTGTCTTCTAGCCCACAGGGAGGAAAAAGGGGGAAAGAAGAGCATGTCCCTCTCTTTAAAGATAACTCCCAGAAGTCACAGTCACCGTGTCTCATCGGTTAAAACCTAATGACCTGACCACACTTAGCCACAAATAAGGCTAAAAAAAATTTGTGTTATTAATTCAAGGTGGCCACACGTGTCCAGTTGAAAATCAGAGTTTATGTTACCAAGGAAGGAGAAAACCCTGGGACAAAAATAGAAGTAGAAGCCATCATCATTGTCATATCTTGAGTTGCCAATGAAAGAACCACGGGCAATGCAGTGCAGTCCAGAGTGTTTAGCTGTGGCTTTCCTCTAGCTCTGCACGTCTAGCTCCCTCATGTTCAAAGCATTACTGGCCTTAGGGCCAGACACCCAGACTCTCGATGCCACAAAAATTTACTTCTGGTATTTCCCTCTCTTAGGCACCTTCAAGTGGGAGGATCTGAGAACATACTTGGATGAGGCTCAAGCCACTCAGTGCCAGAGTGGCAAGAAAGAAGCCCCCTGATGAGACGAGCAGTCAATTAGGACCACTGGGAAGAATGCCATCTTTGTGAAAATATTCTGGGCAATCGCCTGTATTCTTCTGTTTCTGCTTCTTTCCCTCCCACGTCCACCTATAGGGAAATCTCTTTTCACCTGGTTACTTTTCTGTGACCTGGTGTCACAATGACAAGAAAGCAATAACATGAAGACTTTAATACATACTCTCACATGTACTCTACAAGGTAGGTACCACCATTTCCCCTGTTTTACTAACGAAGAAGCAGAAACTTGGGGAGGTTACATAACTCAGCCGGAAACAAACAGCAGAATCAGAGCTTGAGCCCAGTCCATCAAGAGCTGAACTTTTTGCCAAGCACTTTCACTGCTGCTGCTGCTGCTGCTGCTAAGTCGCTTCAGTCGTGTCCGACTCTGTGCGACCCCAGAGACGGCAGCCCATCAGGCTCCCCTGTCCCTGGGATTCTCCAGGCAAGAACACTGGAGTGGGTTGCCATTTCCTTCTCCAATGCATGAAAGTGAAAAGTGAAAGTGAAGTCGCTCAGTCATGTCCGACTCTTAGCGACCCCATGGACTGTAACCTACCAGTCTCCTCCGTCCATGGGATTTTCCAGGCAAGAGTACTGGAGTGGGCTGCCATTGCCTTCTCCGAGCACTTTCACTACATGATCTTATATCCTCAGACTGAGCATATGAGGTCAGTATTATTAGTCCCATTGTTCAGATGAGGAACTGAGGCTTAACCAACAAAGATTACCTTACCAAGGCACATCAAAAGTGTTGGCATCCTCTGGATCGAGAGGTTGTCATACTGAGTGAAATAAGTCAGAGAAAGACAAATATTTTATGGCATCACTTACGTGCAGAATCAAAAAATAAATGATACAAATGAATTTATTAACAAAATAGACTCACAGACTTAGAGAACAAACTTATTACAGTTACCAGAGGAGAAGGACGGGCGTGGAGGGGAGGGATGGTTAGGGAGTTTGGGATTGAAGTATACACACTACTATATTTAAAATTGATAACCAACAAAGACCTACTTTATAGCCCAGGGAACTCTGCTCAATATTACATAACAACCTAAATGGGGAAAGAATTTGAAAAGGAATAGATAGATGTGTATGTATAACTGAATCAACTATACATTGATATAAAGTAAAAAAAAAATTTTAATAAAAAATTAAGCTTTATATCATCTTTAATCTCTCAGTCCTAGGAGTCAGAGCACATGCTGTATTTGCACATGCTCTTTTGTGTATTTCTGAAAGTTAACTCCTATTTCCATGTGTATGAATTCTCCCCACTTACCTGCTTTCTCTTTCATTTGCCTGCTTTATTGGTCTGTATTGTTCACGGGGGATCCCCTTAGACAAGAAGCCTTTCCCATCTATAGGCTCATAATCACCATGCTTGGGTGCTCCAGAGAAAGCATTGTCAAGAGGATACCACTGAGACTGGGGTTGAAGACTCCACTGCAAATCATCGCTGTTTGTTCCTGAATCATCGGCACAGAGACAGACCAATCAAATTTTATTGCATCCCTACTGTGTGCCAGGCACTGCACTAGGCACGGGTATACAGTGAGCACAAAGAAAGAAGGCAACTGACCTCAAGGACGTTATACTTTAGTGGGAAGACAGACACTAAACAACAAATTATCAGTAATTAACTCACTAGTTACAAGTGCCCAGAGTACCTGCCAAGATGTACAGGGTATTTGCTGCTGCTGTTGCTAAGTCATTTCAGTCGTGTCTGACTTGGTGCGACCCTATAGACGGCAGCCCACCAGGCTCCGCCGTCTCTGGGATTCTCCAGGGTATTTGAGGAGTTATTAAAAAGGGCACCTAACTCAGTCTTGAGAGTCAACTTTTCTGAGAATGTAATGTTTAAGTTTAGATTTAAAGGATGTCTGGTTTAATCAGTACAAAGATTGGGGGAGGGGAGCATTCTGAGCATAGCAAACAGCATGTGCAAAGGCACTGAGGCAGGAGAAACATAGCAATAAATTTTCAATCTACTGGATCACTCATCCTTTTAACTCTCAGTATCCCAGGAAAAATAGTTATCATCATTCACAATCTGGCTGGTGGATCCATTTTATATTTTTAAGTCATTTTACAAATAGTTTACAAAAGTAGGAATAAAGGAATAGTGTATAAGCTATTTATTCCATAAGCTATTTATTGCTATGTAACAACTTACTCTTTGAACGTTTAAAGCAACAAAAATTATCACATAGTTTCTATGGGTCAGGTGATTAGGAGGGGCTCAGCTGGGCGGTTCTGGCTCAGGGTCTCTGAGGTCACAGTCAGGTCCAGTGTCATAGACGTGCAAGCTGTGCACTCATGAAAAGTCCCACATTTAGCTTAAGACTCTGCAATTGCTGAATTTAAATTTATAAAAATCTTTGAAAACAGAACCATCCATTTTCACTTTACACTGGACCCCAGCAATTATGTAGCTGATTCTCACTGCAGTTGCCCTAGCAGGCAGAGTTACAGTCACCTAAGGCTGAAGGACCCACCTCCAAGTTCACTCCCATGGCTGTTAGCAGGCCTCATTCGTCATTGGTTGTTGGCAGGATACCTCCATTTTTCTCCACATGAGTCTTCACAAGATAGCTGGCTTCTCCTGAGAGCAAGTGATCAGTGAAAGAGCTCAGGATGGAAACCACAGTCTTTGGCTAATAACCTTTTCTTGGGCTCCAAAATCACTGTGACTGCAACCATAAAATTAAAAGACACTTGCTCCTTGGAAGAAAAGCAATGACAAACCTAGATAGCATATTAAAAAGCAGAGACAATACTTTGCCTACAAACATCTGTATAGTCAAAGCTATGTTTTTTCCAGTAGTCATGTATGGATATGATGGCTGGACAATAAAAAAAGGCTGAGCGCCAAAGAACTGATGCTTTCAAACTGTAGTGCTGGAGAATACTCTTGAGAGTCCCTTGGACAGCAAGATCAAGCCAGTCAATCCTAAAGGAAATAAACCCTGAATATTCATTGGAAGGACGGATGCTGAAGCTGAAGCTTCACTACTTTGGCCACCTGATGGGAAGAGCCAGTGCAGTGGAAAAGATCGTGATACTGGGCAAGATTGAAGGCAGGAGGAGAAGGGAATGACAGAGGACGAGATGGTTGGATGGCATCACCAACTCAATGGACATGAGTTTGAGCAAGCTCTGGAAGATGGTGAAGGATAGGGAAGCCTAGCATGCTGCAGTCCACGGGTTGCAAAAAGATGACTGAGAAACTGAACAACAAATCTCAGGAGTGACACATCATTACTTCCGCCATATTCTATTAGTCACACAGACCAACCTGGTACAATGTGGAAAGGACTTTAAGGTGCAAATACCTGGAGGCGAGGGTCAGAGGGAGTCATCTTGAAGACTAATGACCACAGATAGTGAAAAGCAACTCTGTCAGAACTATTAATAAGAATTTAAATATAATAAACCCAGGGCTTCCCTGGTGGTCTAGTGGTTAAGAATCCACCTGCCAATGCAGGGGACATGGGTTCGATCCCTGGTCCAGGAAGATCCCACATCCCTCGTTCGGGAAGATCCCACAAGTTCCCACATGGGAGCAAATAAGTCCAGACGCCACAACTACTGAGCCTGCTCTCTAGAGCCCGCGAGCTGCGACTACTGAAGCCCATGAACCCTAGAGCCTGTGCTCCACAACTAAAGAAGCCACTGCAATGGAGGCCTATGCACCCCAATGAAGAGTAGCTCCCACTTTCTGCACTAGAGAAAGCCCAAGCAGCAACGAAGGACCCAGCAGAGACAAAACTAAACTATTCAAATAAATAGATAAAATGTTTAAAAGATTACAAAAAATAAATATAATAAACCCAAATTTGGGGAGCGCCAATGGTCCAATGGTTAGCGCTGTACCCTTTCACTGCCAAAGGCCAGGTTCAGTCCCTGGTCTGGGAAGTAATATGCCAAGGACATATGCAAGGGACAGCCAAAAAATAAAAATTAAAAACAAACCCCGTAACATACTTGAAATAGACAACAAACTTTGATGAAACCATCCACTGATCAAATGTCATGATCCTGGAACTTATTCACCTGGAATACTGATTCCAGAACTCAAATATATCTCTAATTGGTCTAGTTTATCAATTCTTATGGTTCTTCTGTTTACATTTGCGCCATCAAGACAGAACTTTTGAAAGCTTTGGTGGCTCATAATTTTGTTGAAGAGAGTATGGCCATGTTCTTCACTCTGTAATTGCAAAACATTCTACCTGTAGATTTATAAACATAATTTAAAATCTTCAATCCAGTTAATATTTTCATTTCTATGTCCTCTATTTCCTCTTTGTGTGCACATCTGCCTTCAAAATTTGTCTATTTACAAACCACTGCAAGTAAATTTTGGTGCACAAAAATCTAAAAGATTAATGAATATTACCATACGTCTTTTTTGCAAAATAGAAAAATTCAGCCTCTTGTCATAAAATATTGTGTAATTAAGTCTCTTGTTGAGCAATAACTGGATGAAAATATCACATTTCCTTTTTGTCCTTAAAAGTTTGAGAAAAACTATCTGGGTTTTTGAGTTTGAGAAAAGTCAATTGAGTCTGAGAAAAAACATCTAGGATATTATCATCTAAAGATTCATAGGCTAAGATTTCTCTTACATAATCAATTTCACTATCATCATTTGCTTACATTCTAGAATGCTCCTCCCTCTTTGTATTTGTCTTCTGATTTATGTAATAATTTGAAACCTCTTCCTCTATCAGTTTTTTTCTTGTTGCCTATATAAGTAGAAAATGAAAAATTCAGAATATCCAACTGTATCCAATGAAAGCTAAACGTAGACCACAAAGATGGTGTCCCCAATTTTCTTTTATATCTTCTTGGAAAACGATATAACACTTCAGGTAGTGAATTAAGAAACCTGCAGGATGATGAAATTTGGATGGTTTATGACATTATTCCATCATTCTTCTAGATAACTCTGTTGTTCTTCAGTTTTCGTACTATTTTTTAGTCTTTTTCAGCACAGTTGGGAATAATTGGTGAGTAATGGTAAAATAATTCCCAGGATGACAAAATAACACAATGTTTCAAGACATAAGAAAAAATAAGATCATTAAGATCTCATATCTTACATTTACAAAACAATACACATGTACCCATATCATAACTGCGAGGTTGAATGAGTTTTATTCTATCCTTAAAAAATAAGCCGATTTATTCTGTGCCTTGGAAGATACCTTAAAAAGAATAAAAGTCGAGAAATATCTTTAAATATTGTTTGATTTTGGCTGTCAGGTTGCGGCACATGGGTCCTCTAGCTTGAAGGTGCTAAATGGCTCAGTTGTTACAACACACACATGTAGTTGTCTGTAGCATGTGGGCGCTTAGTTCCCTGACCGGGGATCAAAGCCCTATCCCCTGCATTGGAAGGCAGATTCTTAACCACTGGACCACCAGGAAAGCCCCTCAAGAAATATCTTTATAAGAAAGCTATTTACAAGAAATGCTTTATAAAAGGTACAAGTGCTTTAAAAAAAAAAGTCAACAAAATTAGGTCCGATGGAGCCTGGATGGTATTAACACAAGTAACCCCGCCGATCTGGGAGAAGTGGCACCAGTGAGAGGGCCTGTAGCAGACACTATTCATGCCCCATCCACATCCCCCAGATTTCTGCCCAAGGGCTTCCTCTGGGTGCTAGCTCATTCTTTGCAGAGAGCAGCTGGAAGCTTCTGGAAAACAATACCCCTACCTCCCGACCAAGTGAAACCCTCAACCAATTCGGAACCAGGATTAGTGAGTAAATTTCCCAACTTCCTCACCCCCCAGCAAGACAATTCTGAGGTGTGTTCCATAATCTCTCAGTGGGCCCCCAACAGGATTAAGCCCCAGTTGCTTTCTCATTAATGAATCATTAGTTGGCATTCTTCCTTTCCCTGTTGTACTCCCCCACTCCCTTTCTGTGCTTCCTTGGATCACCTCCAAATAAACTATGTGCACTGAAATTCCTTGTTTTAGAATCTGCCATTGAGGGGAGGACAAAAAAAAAGAATATGCTGTCGGGAGACTCTAAACCAAGACGCAAGTTGAAGCAACGTCACGATAAAGCAGCTGCAGCTCCGAACATCAATCATAGGGCTCTTCTTGTTCTACCTGGAGGCCTCACTCAAAACAGGGCAGAGTGAGCGGATGCAAGCAAGCCAGAGAGGAGACTAGCTAATGATGGCAGACCGCAGTTTAGGAGAAAGAATGCTTTCAGAGGTCATTAGAATAAGGAGCTGTCTAAAATCATCAGAAATCTTTCTCCATTTAACAAAACGTTGGAATGGGTTCCCAGGGTGGCAGATGGGCAGTCTGATCTCATTTAAGAAACTGCCTGAGGCAGTGGAACCGTTCTGAGTATGGAGATGGAGGACTTGGATTCCAATCCAGGCCTCTCTGAATTCAACGGCAGTTTCTACCGAAGAGGGACCACAAACTCTTCATAAAGTTGCTGGGAGTAATAAATAAAACCATGCGTTGTAGGAGAGTGCTCTGTGTTTTTCATTTTCTTTAGCAAGGTATTTAATAATCTGCCAGCTAGCTTGGGGTGCAGGCAGGGACAGACACTCATCTCAAAACAGATAGCCTTGTTCCAGAAAGTCACTCCAGTCCCGTTGAAAGTGAAAGTAAAGTGAAAGTGTTAGTCGCTCAGTCGTGTCTGACTCTTTGTGACCCCGTGGACTGTAGACTGCCAGGCTCCTCTGTCCATGGAATTCTCCAGGCAAGACTACTGGAGTGGGTTGCCATGCCTTTCTCCAGGGGATCTTCCTGACCCAGGGATTGAACCTGTGTCTCCTGCATTGCAGGCAGATTCTTTACCATCTGAACCACCAGGGAAGTCATGTAAATAAGGAGTCAGTAGGCTTTGGCGTCCTGGGGAAAAAAGAATACAGGAAGCTCCTTTTTTGTGCTATAAACAGTTTTGCTCCTTTAGAGGAATCTGGCCACTGGAGAGGCAAAGGGACCCTGGTTCTACATCTGAGCAGTGGCATGGCTGGGGCCTTCCTAACTCACTACCTTCCTGGAGATGCTCCCACCCTGGGAGGGCTATGTAAGAAAATTAGGACACGTGGAGAGCCGGGCCCCAGGGCTCAGGTTTAAGAGGAGGCTCGTAGATTCCATGTGGCTAGGGTGGGGAGAAGCCACCAGCCCATCTGAGCATCTGCACCAGCAGCAAAATCAGAAGGCAATTCAAGGACTTGCCTGGTGGCCCAGTGGCTAAGAACCCGTGCTTCCAATGCAGGGGGCCCAAGTTTGATCCCTAGTCAGGGAACTAGATCCACATGCCTCAACTAAGAGTTCACATGCTGCAACTAAGACCTGGCAAAGCCAAGTAAGTAAGTAAATAAATATAAAAGCTTTTTTAAAAAGCAGACAATTCATCCTCCAGCCTCACCTAGACTATCTTCTCTCTTCTTCCGCAAGTCAATTGACCTCTTCCTTCCACTGAGGTTAACTGTGATGATGTAGCTAGAGTGACAAAACTGTCCAACCACAAGAAGAAATAAGTATCAGCCTAGTGGGTTTTTCTGCTTTACATGTACATGCATTTTTTTCCTTGTTATCTGTTTTTGGCTGCACTGAGTCTTTGTTGCTGCACTCAGACTTCTCATTGCCGTGGCTTCTCTTGTTACAGAGCACAGGCCCTAGGGCTCGTGGGCTTCAGTAGCTGCAGTTCACAGGCTCTGGAGAGTGGGCTCAGGAGTTGTGGCACATGGGCTTAGTTGCCGCACGGCGTGTGGAATCTTCCTGGACCAGGGATCAAACCCATGTCCCCTGCCTTGGTAGGTGGATTCTTAACCATTGAGGCCCATATATGCATTTTAATGGCTTCTATTTATTATTTGCCATATACCAAGCACTTTACAAATATCTTATTTCATCTTCATGCAACCTTACTACCCCTGATATAATTCCCATATTTCAGAAGAGGGAACTGAAACTCAGAGGCTGAGACACTTTCCTGCTACAGCCTCAGTAGAACTGCTTTCCAACCTGACCACCTCTGACCCCAAAGCCTGTGTTCATCACCACTAGCCTGTGTTGGAAGAACTGGACAGCCAGGTGGAGCTTTTCCCACAAGGCAGTCTAAAGGCTGGGCTGGCACCAGAGACAGGAACCTTGTGATCTCCATGGGACCTGGGTCAAAGCTAATGGTGTAATCAGGGGCGGTGGCCTCTGCACAAAGTGGCACTCACAAAGGGTCTGGAGAGCAACCACAGCCTCCTCTATCATGAACTGCCTGGAATTACACCAGGCCTTGCACCCAGCCAAGAAGGCAGCCTGCCCTTCGGCCAGGAAACGCCCTGACTGTCCACAAGGTCCCTGCAATCGGCCTCAGTCTCCCGAATTTCATCCTCCCAGGAGCCCACCACTTCCTGTGGCCCTGTGTCTGTGCTGCTGCAGAACGCCTCTCAGGTGGGCACATCTCTCTGATATTTTATTTTGGTAGACCACAAATATCTCGAGGTTAGGGTCCACACTTCCATTTTCTGGCTTCTCCACCCTTCCCCCTAAGGTCAAAATCCGTGCTCACTCACACCATTAAATAGATCATTTAAATGGTCAGGTAACATTGAGGTAAAGGGCTATGGGTCAGCCAACTTGAAAAAAAGTATTTGAAAATTAACAAGGATGAAATGTGGATTAAGGAGAAATTATTTGCTATTACTGTTTTCCCATGTGAGAGGTGTATTTTCATTAAGAACATGTAAAAACTCCTTGGACATAGTTAATTCCTAGTTTTGTGCCTTTACCAGATGTCTTGCAGAATTAGACATCTGCAAAAACAGAAAAACTTGTATTTGAAGGCACATATAGAGGCAGGAAATATAACAGTTAAGAGTCCCAGTTTGAGAGTTAGACAAACCTTGGTTCAAATTCCATCTCTGTGACTTGCTGGCTGACCACGGAGAAGTCATTCCATCTCTCTGAGTTTCAGATTCCTCATTTGTGAAATTGTAATTAAAAGTGGCTTCCTTGTTCACATCCATTAGGATGGCCATTATTCTAAAAAAAATAAAAATACATTAAAAACAGAAAATAAGCATCAGCAAAAATGTGGAGAAATCATTGCTGGTAGGAAGGTATAAAGATGCAAATGTACTGTTTACACAGTGGTGTCAAACAGGATGGTGGTTCCTTAAAAAGCTAAACAGAATTACCATACGACCCAGCAATTTCACTTCTGGGCATATACCCCCAAAAATTGAAAGCAAGGACTTGAACACATATTTGTACACCTACGTTCACAGTAGCCTTATTCACAGTAGTCAGAGGATGTGAGCAGCCCAATGCCCATCAGCAGATGAATGGAAAAACAAACGTGGTATGTACATATAATGGAAGATTATTCTACTTTAAAAGGGTAACAGATTCTGACATGAGCTACAACACGGGTAAATCTTGAAGACATTGTACTAAGTGAAATGAGCTGGACACAAAAGGACACACACCAGATGCTTCCACTTACATGAGGTACCTAGAATGGTCAAATTCATGGACAGAAATTAGAACTGCTGTTGCCAGGGACTGGAAGAAGGGGAAAAACGGGGAATTATTGTTAGATGAGTACAGAGTTTCAGTTTGAGGAGATGAAAAAGTTTCGGAGATGAGTGATGGTAATGGGTGCACAGCAAGGTCAACAGACTTAAATGCACCTGAACTGTATACCTAAAAATGGGCAAAGTGGTAAATTTTATATATGAAGCAATATTATACAGTCTTAGAAAAGAATGAAATCTTGGGACTTCCCTGGTGGTCCCGTGGTTAAGAATCTGCCTGCCAGTGCAAGAGACACAGGTTCAATCCCTGGTCCAGGAAGACTCTGTATGCCACAGGGCAACTAAACACTTATACCACAACTACCGAGACTGGGCTCTGGGGCCCACGAGCCATAACTACTGAGCTCCCATGCTGCAAGTACTGAAGCCTACTCTCCCTGGAGCCCCGTGCTCCACAACAAGAGAAGCCACCGCGGTGAGAGGCCCGAGCGCAGCAACAAAGACCCAGTCAAAAATAAATAAATAAATGATTTCAAAAAAAGAAAAGAATGAAATCTTGATGTATGGGGACAACCTGGAAGGACTTTAAGGGCTTTATGCTAAGTGAAATAAGTCAGGCAGAAAAAAGACAAATATCATACGATTTCACTTATATGCAGAACCTAAAAGAAAACAATAACAACAACAAAGCCAAGCTTATAGATACAGAGAATAGGCTGGTGGTTGCCAGGAATGTGGGGTTGGGAGTGAGTACATGGGTGCTGGGCTATGCTATACTTAGTCGCTCAGTCATGTCTGACTTTTGCTTACTCCACGGACTGTAGCCCACCAGGCTCCTCTGTCATGGATTCTCCAGGCAAGAATAATGGAGTGGGTTGCCATGCCCTCCTCCAGGGCACCTTCCTAACCCAGGGATCAAACCCAGGTATCCCACACTGCAGGCAGATTCTTTACTGTCTGAACCACCAGGGAAGTGCAAGAATACTGGAGTGGGTAGCCTATCCCTTCTCCAGGGGATCTTCCCGACCCAGGAATCGAACTGGGGTCTCCTGCATTGCAGGTGGACTCTTCACCAGGTGAACTACCAGGGAAGCCCAGAGTAAATGGGTAAGTGGAGTCAAAAGATTAAAAACCTCCAGATATAAAAAAATTAATAAGTTATGAAGATATAATATACAGCGTGGTGACTATAGTTAGTATATTATATATTGTTAATATAAGTTAATGTATATTCAAAAATTACTAAGAAAGTTAAAAGTTCTCATTACAAGAAAAATGTTAATTAGACTTGTGGTGTGATCATTTCACAATATATACAAATATCAAACCAATATGCTGTACACCTGAAACTATTATAATACTGTAGATCAATTATATCTCAATTTCTTTTAAAAGGTAAATTTTATGATATATATGAGTGCTAGGTTGATTCAGTTGTGTCCGACTCTTTGAGATCCCATGGACTGCAGCCCGCCAGACTCCTCTGTCCCTGGGATACTCCCAGCAAGAATATTGGAGTGGGTTGCCACGCCCTCCTCCAGAGGATCTTCCTTGGAGGGGAAAGTATATATATATATATATATATATATATTCCCCCCACACACACACACAAATGCCTTCCTTCAGTTTTATTGTGAGGCTAAATGGATTAATGTTGGTAAACCAGTTGACAGTGTCTGGTGCATAGTACAGGATTACTAAATTACAGCTATCACCATTATTGGCTTTAGTCCTCAATCCAGTGGCTGAATCTTGACCAACCCAAGTAGGACTGAAAAAGGAGGAGGTGAGTAGAAAAACTCCAGACTAAAACAGGAGGGAATTGCAACCCGACACGAAGGTAGAAAAACAATAGGGCCCCGCCCAGGGAGACCTAAAACCCAAAAGGACCACAGATGAAAGGAAGACGTCTTAGAAAAGACCAGGAGAGAGAGAGCTTTTCAGGGCTTCATGCAAAAGAAGACCAGAGCAGAGTTACTGGAAAATCATAGGCTGCCCTGTTAAATGGACATCAGACAAACAACAGATAATTTTTTGTAATAAGTTATGTCCCAAATACTGTACAACCCTATTTTATTGCAAGGGACATACTAATACTAAAAATGTATTCATTTACCTGACATTCAAATTCAGCTGGGCTTCCTGTGTTTTCAGTCGTTAAATCTAGCCATCCTAGGCCAGAGGCGCCACTCATCCGCCACTGCTTTGCACTGTCAGTTTACATGATTATAGATCCTAGAATATCCTGGTATCTGAAAATCTGGACAGCCCAGCGGGTGCCAGAGCAGAGAATGCAACAGGATTCTTCACTTTACAAATACACTCTTTCACAGCTGAGGTCCTATAAATAGCAAACTCTTAACAGTCTTATCACAGAAACTCATTTTTAAAACTTACATGTAACAGCCCCACTTTTGAAGCAGCCCACCTGTCAAAACTGAAGGCAACTGCCAGGCACAGTCCCCAAAGCTGGGTTCTCCTGGCTTCGGAAATCAGGAGAGGGGATAACACCGTACCAGGGGCCACTGCAGAAGAGAGGCCCCCAGGATAAAGGCTAAAGCGCCACCCTGGCTCCAGGGTCTGGTCTCTTCCCGGAAGGCCCGACTTGGATCAGCCCCAGCACCTCCTGCCCAGGCTGCTGCAACCACTTGCAGAAAGGGCTGTCGAAGATCCTCTGACATTTCAGTAGAGACGTAAAAAAGGGCTGTCTATGTCCAACCAAACGCAATTCCCCAACCTCAGCCCTAAACTGATTAAAAGCTGGAGGCCATTCGTTTTGTTTTGAGAAGTGCCAGGGTTTTAAGCCCGCGGTCCCCCTCTTCCCTCCTCACTAGTCCCAGCTGCAGGGGCACTTCAGTGTGAAAGACCACACACCAGCAGGCCCGG
>SJXQ01002630.1:101635-122840 GCA_006408695.1 Aepyceros melampus
CCAAGAAGGCCAGCGGAGACTGGAGCGGGGAGTTCAAGAGCCCACCCGGCCAACCCGGATGGCGCTCATCCCGGCCACGCCCCTGCTCCATCCCCCCATCAGACCTGGGAGGGCGCAAGCCGGGAAGGTGACCAGATGTCATTTACCAAATTTATTTATCATACAACAAGCTTATTTTGGAAGGAAATCCGGAATCGGAGGCGGAACCGAAAGAAGGCATAGTCTGAGTTTTCATCCGGCTCTACCAGCTCATCAGGCAGACCTGGGACCACTGCCCCGGCTTGGTCCTCTGCCTGCTCTCCAACCAGGGAGGCTGCGAACCAGGTCTAGAAGCACTTTCCTTGGTCCTGCGCAGGACAGTCCGAAGGAGCTTGTCTTCTCACTGGGTCCTTGTCTGTCTCACCCAGCAGGATGCCACAAGCTCAAGGCTGGAGCTGGACAAGCTCGCAGGGGACCGGGCATCAAGTATGGCCTGGACACAGTTTTTTAGTCGCCTGGAAAAAGTATGGAAGGGACGCTGATGAGGGAAGGGAGAGCTGCCTTTCCCAGTGAGGGAACCCTTCCTGTTTTCTGTGATGCTCTTCCGGGATCAGAAGGGACGTTTTTGAGTGCTTGGGGTTCCTGAGCTACACTTGTTGCACCAAATTCTGAAGCACATGGAGGTTCCATGTATGGACTCAGGCACTGGTATCTTAGTCCTCTCTCCTTTGCATCTGGGACCCAGTGTCCTCACTGATAATGCCAATACCCTGCCTGCCAAGCACGTACCTGGAAAATGGGGTGGTCAGAAAATACAGGAAATAAAAAGAATGCAGAAAGTGGACTTTCCTCGTGGTCCAGTGGTTAAGAGTCCACCTGCCAATGCAGGAGACATGGGTTTGATCCCTCTTTCTGGAAGATTCCACATGCCTCAGAGCAATGAAGCTGGAGTGCCACAATTACTGGAGCTTGCGCCTCCTAGAGCCCTTCTTGGGAAACTAGAGAGTAGTGCCCACTCATGGCAACTAGAGAAAGCCCACACAGGATAACAAGACCCAGCACAGCCAAAGATAAATAAATTAAATTTTTTTTAAAAAGAGGGCAGAAGGTACTTGAGGGAGGAGGTTAGAGTTTCCAATGCTCCCCAGAGCAGAAGCCAGCACAGACCCAGTGTCACACAGGCATGTGTGTCCTGGAGAAGATGGACGAGGGGACCTCCCATTCCCACAGGATGACTTTGGCTGCTTCCAACTCCCCTCCTCCATACATCCCCTCCCATGACATAATGAAAAATTCATGGTAAAAGCTTCACATGTGATCTAATTTTTCAACACTTTAATTGGATTAATAGAAGCCGGGAGTGTAGTAAGCCCAGGGCCCTTCCACCCCAGGGTCCCCCTCCCCATACCTCCCCTCCCTCTCCACCTTGCTCCTTCTCCTGCTTAGCTCTTTCTCCCTAGACACACTCTTCTGACTTCCTCCACAATATGCTCCCATCCAGACCTCCCTTTCTCCCTTTCCTTCCAGCTCACTCCCAGCAGCCTCTTCCTCTCAGCACCCAGCACCTTATTGAGAGCTCAAATTTTCTCTTTCTTCCCTAAAGGAAGGAAGAGAGCCGTCCCATCACTCAAAACCCTGATAAATGGACTATTTCCAAATACTTGGTGAATGGAATGCAGCTAAAGAAATTTGATTTTATTGCATTCTAGAATATACACTATCTACCAAGAGTTCCAGGAAAACAGCACTCAAAGTTTTCAATAGATGCAAATTAAATATAACTGGTATATTGGTTATGAGTGTGCAATGTTACTGTTAAAGGTCCTGATTCTTGAGGTGACAGATATTCTCTGGACACAATCTGGGCAGTGGTACTACCACCTCATGTTTTATAGATAAAGCTGAACTGCAGAGAGGAAAAAACACCCTACAATGTTTCCCATGATTGCACAGTTGTTCAGGTGCTAAATCCTTAACAACAACAACAATCCAAACAGCTAAAAATTCTAGACAGGCACTCACCTGAGTCCCAGTACCTGCATGGTGCCAAGACTACTCACTTTGAACACATGGCTTGATTTCTTTCCCCTCAATTACCTCATCTATACAACCAGAAGGGCAGTCTGGATGGGTGAGATTCAAACTCTTTTACTGTATACCTCTACCAGTAAAAACATTGTGAGCATTTATTCTCACTATACATGTGTATGAAGTGAAGTGAAGTCGCTCAGTCGTGTCCGACTCTTCGCGACCCCATGGACTATAGCCTACCAGGCTCCATCCATGGGATTTTCCAGGCAAGAGTACTGGAGTGGGGTGCCATTGCCTTCTCCAGAGGATCTTTCCGACCCAGGGATCGAACCCGGGTCTCCCGCATTGCAGGCAGACGCTTTACTGTCATACTGTATTATTTGTACTGATATATTCTGAACACAACATATAGAAATTATTTTAAGGATAAAATAAACATGAAATCAGAGGTATTTTATGTTTTATTAACCATGATGGCTTCAATTTATCACTCACTAATATTTCAAGGCCAAATATTTGCTTAGGATAAGACTTTTCATGGAGTGTTGCTGTAAATCCATTTTTCCAGTAGACTTAAGATAATTTCCATTTGTTTTTGTGGCTGATTTCTTGCCAGACCATTGTTTTTAACCTCATAATGTGGTTGAAAGGGGGGATTTATAAGAAAAACTAGAGAAGTCTCAACTCAGCCATTGTCATCATTTGCTTTTGCTTGCAAAACAATGTTGGATTAATAATATTATCTTAAAAAAATTTTTTTTTGCAGGAATCTTCTATGGCTGCCTGTCTACTTTGTGAGGTAGATATTAGTTCAAGCTAAATGATATACTTTGCACATGACTGTTAACAGGCACAAGTATTCTATAATACATCCCAGTATGCTGGAAATACAGAATAGGGTGAGGACAGCCCCTCCTAATGCACAGATTTCCTCTCACACAGTCGGCACGGCACCCAGCATCTGATGGATGGACCGATGGAGGGAATAAGAGCCGCCCTGTGAGTAAACATTAATGAGGACTTGTGTTTCTTGTTTTTAGGAAGACTGCAAATAGAAGTTCTATTCTTCTCCTCCGACTGTCCAGAGGACTGTGTTGGGGCTCCCCTTTGTCAACCACTGCAATTCTCTTATCAATACAGTTCTTTGACTCTCTGGTATCTCCATAGACGGAGTCTTTCTCTGCTCTGCACTCCGCTTGCTGCCGGTGAGCACACCAGGTTATGCCATGCCCTGGGGTCTACACACCTTGAAGGGCCATGCTGTCTGGTCTGGGTAGCGCTGAGTGCCCCTTGGCCCCTGACCCCAGCCTCATGGGGTGGGCCGTAACATGGGGGCTTTGCTCTGGGGAGTGATTCTTCACTTTTGCCCCCACTCTCCATGCCCAGTAGTTCTCTATTTATCCCCTTTCCCTCCCCTTTTTTTCTCCCTGGGATCCCTTAGTCAACCCCGCCTCTCCTCCCAGGAGAAATAAGGAGAGCTCCTTTGGATGTATAAAGTGTTCACACAGGTGGAACTACGTTCCACTTCCAGGTCTTTTGCTCTGGGTCACAAAGCTACTACATGGCAAAGCTAGTACTTGACGTTGAGGTCTAGATAATTCCAAAACCCATGCTGTTTCCAAATCTCCAAAAGCAGGGAGTGACTACTGTTTGTATGTGGAGTGTGTGTTTCCCTATGTGCATGTAAACAGACGTATCTCGCCACACAGTGCAGTTGAACACAGGGTGGGTGGCTAAATAAGGGCCTGAGCAGGGAGAGGCTGCCATGTCCCACAAAAGCCACTCGGTCCAAATGCAGACCGACAGGCCATCTCCTCGGCCACACCTGAGACCAGCGCTTGGTGGTCGGTAAGGAATGAGGGTGTGCCCACTCATCACCTCCCAGGGACACTGAAAAATAGTCCAGATTTGTCTGCTTCTGACTCATCGGTTTGGCTTCTTTGAAGGGATGGCATTTACCCTGGCTTTGCACAGAAATGTGTTCTGGTTTGAAGAGGAATCAGATTTATTGTCAAGGTGATAATGACCCAAATACCATTCGGGACCTTCTGCCCCATCCGTCCAAACTTGAGGGAACAAAGGCGGTGTGGAATTTGTGCTCCTTCTGCATCTTCGTACCTGTGTGACTGGCAACCAAGTGCAAGTTTTAAAAGTAAGTGAGGAGAGGCATACAGGCAACAACACAGGGCTTGGCTCACCCCTCCTTATGTGTGATTAGTGGGGGGAGAGTATTTTGAAATAGAAGTCTGCACTCTCTTTCATCATTCACCCCCATGGTATTGCCAAGCCTTAGACCAGCCCCAGTCCCAGTCAGGAAGGGTTTCAACATCAGGATAATGATGATGACTGGGACCACGACGACAGTGGTACCCCATTTGTTGTACATGTTGAAAATACTTTTCAAATGTTATGTCAATTCACCCACACGGTCCTATGGGGCTACTATTACCATCTTCAGAAAAGGAAACTGAGGCTCAGAGGTGCTGGGTGATTACCCCAAGTTCACATTACTCTTGAGGGATGGAGCCAAGATTTGAAATCAGATCCATCTGGCTCCGTAATCTTACCTCTGCTCTAGGAGCCCCCAAATTGGAAACCAAAGAGAGACTCGCCAACTTCTTATAATGGGTTTCTCTTGAAATAATTTGATCCAACAAATATTTAGGGCCACGTACTCAATCTTCACTGAGCGCCAAAGAATGGATGCTTTTGAACTGTGGTGTTGGAGAAGACTCTTGAGAGTCCCTTGGACTGCAAGGAGATCCAAACAGTCCATTCTGAAGGAAATCAACCCTGAATATTCATTGGAAAGACTGATGCTGCAGCTGAAACTCCAATACTTTGCCACCTCATGTGAAGAGTTGACTCATTGGAAAAAACCCTGATGCTGGAAAAGATTGAGGGCAAGAGGAAAATGGGGCGACAGAGGATGAGATGGTTGGATGGCATCACCGACTTGATGGACATGGGTTTGGGTGAACTCTGGGAGTTGGTAATGGACAGGGAGGCCTGGCATGCTGCAGTTCATGGGGTCACAAAGAGTCGGACACGACTGAGCGACTGAACTGAACTGATACAGCATGAACAAAACAAACAAATTCCTATTCTCATAAAACTTAGTATGTAATAAGAGAACACTGATAACAAACAAAACAATTAATATGTAATATGACAGAGGTGATAAGCACCACAAGGAAGAACAAAGCAGGTAAGGGAGCTAGAGAGTGATGGTGGTAGGGGCGGGGAGTGCTGTTTTGGGTAGGGTGCTGGAAGAAGACCTCTCCAAATGGGTGACATTTGGGCAAAGGCCTGAAGAACTGAGGGCCTGAGCCCTGCAGAGATCTAGGGGAAGAACATTCCAGACACAGGGAACAGCAAATACAAAGAACTAGTGGCGAGAGCAAGCCTGGAGACCAGGTTGGCCTACCTTTCAGGTTCTTAAGCCTGCTTTCCATTTTGCTAATGTGTAGGACCATGTCATTATCCTTATTTTGCAATGAGGCCATCAAAGGCCTCAATTCAGAAGGTTCTTCCCCTCACTGGCTTCACAGAGAGAGGAAAAGGAAGTCATTTTTGTTGTGTTTACTTACCTGTGCTTATTTGTCCTTAGAATGGCTTAAAAAGTAGAGGTTTTAAGGTTACAGTCCGCTGGCTCCAAAGCCTATGCCCTTTCCATCATACCATTTGGAAGTAAACCAAGTGATTTCAGACTGATGTAATTCCTTCCTTCTTAAGAGCACAGAACACCGGAAACCAGACTTCAGGTCTTCATCCATCCATCCAATGTGAGCTGAGAGCCTCCTGTGTGCTGGGCTCCTGCTGGCCATTGTAGGATACAGCGCTGAACTCGACAGACACAGCTCCTCTTCCAAGGATGGTTCCCATCACTCAGCAGGGCCACTGCCAAGACACACCCCTCCAGGATGTCATGTGGACTCTCACCCACCCTCCAGCCCCAGGCCAGAACCCCAGGGGAGTGCCTCCCATTCTCGTTCTGGCAGAAGGAGAATGAGTCCCAATTTTCTGATACTCAGCAGAATTTGGACTATCAGTTGGAGCTCAGTACCCGCCCCTCCTTGCCCTCCACTTCATTGTGTGAAGTCCTCCCTGATAAGAGAGAGCTGGTTTTCCAACCAAATTCTCCTGCTCTTGCCCACAGTCTGAGGTAGAGTGAACAAAGTAACAAAGATTCTGTCTCTTTCCGAGGAATGGAATTCGAGAAACTCCATCGGGTAGGCCAAGCCATAACGAGCATCCAAGATGGGTCTGGGGATTCAGACAAAGGTCTAGCCAGTTCTCATTTGATCCAAACAGTATGCCTGACAAAAAGTCCACCACACAACCTGCCTCCAAAGGGAATTCAGCTCCATAGAGTGTTGCCAGGAACCCATCTCTCAGTTCTCCCATAGCAGGGTTTAACTTCTAAACCCAGTGGATCAACGAACAAATCCAGGGACAGCCGACAGAGGAGACAAGAGTGTGCCTGGAGACTGGCAAAGCCTATTCAATACAGGCCGGGCAGCCCAATGCTTCCCTCCATCCAGAAAAACTCAGTGCCCGCCAGGGTGGTTGGAGATCAGACCCGGAGGGAGGGCAGAGGGGAAGAGTGTTAAATTGCAGCTGAAACCCACCTCCCCCAACCTCAAGGCCTGCTCCTTCAGTGTCAACAAATATGCAACCAATTAATGTAATTGCAGAGTTATTTATGGTGCCCAGCAAAGTGCAGCTGGATCCTAACAGACAAGGGTGGAAGCAGAGAAAAAAAGCTCTTTCTCGGGTTTGGCTGTGCGATTGTGTTGGTTGAGTTTTTTTTTTCCCCCTCTTCTTTCAGATGTTTCAATCAACTTGTGGTATCCATGTGTCTGGTGGTCACGGCCCCTTCCAGTCGTGTGCAGGTGTTCCTGCCTGGGGGGCAGAGTGGAGGAGGGAAAGGAGGGGGAAGCCAAAGGGAAAAGCTAAAGGTCTTCGGATTTCCAACTGTGGCCTGACAGAGAAGACTTTTTCAAGGTTCCCCACTTCAACTGCACCCTGGTCTTAATCCTCTCCCACTGACCCTTTCCATAACAACCACCACCCAAAATTGCATCAAGAGCCTTTTTTTTTTTTTCATAGCTCTCTGTTATGGGATTGTCTGGAATGACAGCTGTGTGGCCATTCAGCTCCCCACACAAGACAGGTTTTAATTAGAGTTATTGAGGGGGTTGAATTGGCACAATTAGGCCCCACATTAATGGGGTCTCCATGTGTTCTTTTGAACAGTTTGGCCCTATTTTTTGTCCCAGGGAAGGAGGGAGTTGCAACTAATGAAGTTGGATAGTGCAGATTATCTCAGCAAAACAGCACCAGTGTGAACCACCCAAGGGAGGGGGAACATGCAGAGAAAAGCAGCAGTTCCATATGGTGGAGGCACACAGACACATATTTTCCTGTCTTCCTTCTGGTAACATGGTCCTTTAGGATTTCCCTGGAGATCCAGCAGTTAAGACTTCACATTTCTGCTGCAGAGGGCGCGGGTTTGATCCCTGGTCAGGGAACTAAGATCTCACATGTCTCACAGGGTCGCCAAAAAAATAAAAAATACGGTCCTTTTAGAAGGAAGTTGTGGCCACCAAATATGTATCATTGGCTAAGAAGGGAAACCAAAAAAGTGTGTGTCTTGGACCAAACTAAACTAAGGCTGTGTGTGGGGAGGGTGCATACACGCTCAGCCTCATCTGTTATCCATGGTTTCCACCATATCTATGGATTCCACCAACTGCAGTTCAAAAGAGAAAAAAAAAAAAAAACATTTAATTACAGAAAGTTCCAAAAAGCAAAACTTGAATTTGCTTCACTGGCAACTATTTACATAACATTTACATTGTATTAGGTATTGTAGCGGAGAAGGCAATGGCACCCAACTCCAGTACCTTGCCTGGAAAATCCCATGGACAGAGGAGCCTGCCAGTCCATGAGGTCGCGAAGAGTCAGACACGACTGAGCGACTTCACTTTCACTTTTCACTTTCATGCATTGGAGAAGGAAATGGCAACCCACTCCAGTGTTCTTGCCTGGAGAATCCCAGGGACGAGGGAGCCTGGTGGGCTGCCGTCTATGGGGTCGCACAGAGTCGGACACGACTGAAGCGACTCAGCAGTAGTAGCAGCAGTAGTAGGTACTGTAGATCTTCCCTTTAAATTTAAAGGGAAGACCAGAATAGTTCATATGCAAATAGTATAACATTTTATAAGGTTACTTGAGCATTCGTGGATTCGGGTATCGGGGGAGGTCCTGGAACCAATCCGGAAGGACAGCTATACACATTTTTGTGCTTAACCCAAATGCTTACAGGTATATTAGAGGAAGAGCAAGACAAAAACTTCAGTTATCAAAAGTCCTAACCTTTTGTTATCTGAGATGTAGATTGCTCTTTACTATCCCAGTCTCCCATTTCCTTTCTTTCCAGAGGTCTGTTCCTCTCTTTAACTCCTTGGAGTCCTTATCCTCTATGCTTTCTTGACAGGGCGCCATTAGAAAAGATAAGCTCCATCTCCAAATCTCTGAGGCCCCCATCCCCATCAACTGCAGCTCGCAAGGGTACTGGGGACAAGAGGAAAGCCTGGTAGGCCCTGGTGTCTCTGACTTCCTCGTGGACCTGACACTCTTTCCAGAGGGCCTTCTGTAAATGGCATTCCCCATAAAAAGTCAACACAGTCATTTGGATAGTAGGAGGTTCAGCACTGGAAAAACAAATATGAGATTGCCCAGTTACCAATCAAGTTTAAGTGAGAAAGAGGCAGCTGGACGGACACGGGCCTCAGTTCAGTGGGGCCCTAGAGCCTGCGGTTGGCTTTTGAGTGACCCGAGCAGCTCTGGGGACTGGGGAGTGGAACCACTGAGGAAGCTAAAGCAGCAGCAGGCCACAGCAGGACAAGGAGGTGGAGGAAAGGTCCACGCAAGTTGAAGCTAAAAATGCTGTGAGCACTTATGAAAGTCAGGCTCAAGCTCCTTCCCATCATCGTGGGCCAACAGGGCAGCTGACTGCCTGCAACAAGGTCCCCTTATTCCACAGTGAGGCTCAGGCTCTCTTAAGGGTGACGTCGCCTTCCTTCATACTGCCTTCACCGGCAGCGATCCCCAAAATTTCAGCCCTTCCAGGGGAGAAGGCTACATTTGCTGTTTGGCAGAGTGAATGGAGGCAGGAGGTTGGCTCACTCTTTGCAGGACCGTCTTGGCAGAGAGAAATGGGGAGAGCAGCTGAAGGGTTTGAGGGCCACCCCAGACAGACATCCAATTCAAAATGCCCCCCAGTGCTCAACATAGCTTTGGGTTCTGGTGCCCAGACAGTCTGACCTTGTCTTTTTCAGCCGACTCTCCTACCACACCCTCGACAAACCACAGGGCTGATCTTTATGAAAAGAATTCCACATTTCTGGTCCAATTGGTTTCCCCAAAAGATGAAATATTGAGCCCAGTGCAAACCAGAATACCAGGACATGCAGCATGCCAGGCTTGTTTGAAAACACTGCCTCTCGGCAGAGAGTGAATTCCACCCCCCCCAAAAGATATTTGGCAATATCTAGGGACATTTTGGCCATGACCAAAAAGAGGTGCTATCACACATCTGCAGGGCTCTGGACAGTCCTCAGCAAAGAATTATTGAGGCTAGAATGTCAATAGCTCCTAGGTTAAGAAACTAAAGTCAATAGCCCTGGGTTCAGATTCCAGCTTGGCCATTTCCTAATGGCAATTTTAGCAAGTCAATAACCTCTCGGTTCTCACATCTGTAAACCCAGGACAGTAAATACCTCACTCCTAGATAAAGCATTGTACTCATTCTTTCCTTTTTTTTTTTTCTTTTTTATAAAGACTGTTCTGAGCTATCTTTATTAGAATCACTAAAAGAATGTGGCATTTGGTAATCTCTACTGAAGTCTTCCTGCCCTGAAACTGTCTACACTGGCAACTGTCACGGCCCCCTTCCCGAGATGTATTGATATTTCTCCCACAGAAACTAGAAGGCGTGGCGCCCCAGCCCTGGGGTAGACACCCTCCGAACACCTGATCTTCCGATCAGAGCAACACTGGGGATAGGATTCTGCAGGGCGCGCGTTCCCCGCGCAGCCTGTGGCCAGCTGCACTGTGGTCCCCGGCTGCGCCCCCAGAGACTGACCCCCGGGGGGTGGGGGAGGGCGGCCTCATTTCCGGTGGAAGTGGACTTGAGATCGGCCTTTTCTTTTGAACCTACAGCGACCAAACGTCAATTAGCCGAGCCCTGAAAAATGAGCGCGCTCTGGGCTCTCCGCGGGGAGGGCAGGGCGCCCCGGGCCGGGCCTGGGGTTGCTGCCCCGTTCCCCCTATTGTGCCGCCAACAAGAGCGTTTTATTGAAAAGAGCTGAGTGCGTCTAATGCAGTTATCCGTGTCCACCCCGTCGGGCCGTGGGCTGGGGGCAAGGCGCGCAGCTGCCGCCGCCTCACACGCTCGCAACAAAGGAGCGCGCCGTGAAGAATGTGCTCCCCTTTGAACGGTTCATCTGGTTTCCATTTTTTGAAAGGTTCCCCCATCTTCGCTTCCAGTCAACCCCCTCCCATCGTCTCCCCACCTGCGTCCTCCTCCCCCGTACTCCAGCCGTGCCCCGTGGAGGGGGGCGCCCCACGCGATCCCCCTATCCAGAGAGTTGGAGTTGTGGGCTGACCCCCTCCCGGCAGGGCCCTGGGGCAAAGAAGCCTGCGGGCCTCCGCAGCTTTCCCAGGCCTGGACCTCAGTTTCCCCACCTTTAAAATGCCATGGGTGGATACCACCTGGTTGCCTTTTAACGCCAATGGTCTCTGAGTTAAGGAACTGATTTGTAAGATATGTGGCAAGTATGTAAGAGTATAGTTAAAAAAAATTTTTTTTTAATTACTCTTAGTTTCACAGCCTGGAGAGAACCACTATCAATATTCCAGAGTCTTTTCTTCGGGCCTTTTTGTATGTGTAATAAGTCATTTATAAATTATCATTGTTTAATGAGGTATGTCATAGAAAGTTTTTATCTCCTGCTTTTACTTTATCTGGGTCATTTTCCTATGTTAATAGTCTTGGAAAATATTTTTAAATGGCTGCAAAAATACACCATCAAGGCCTTATACCATAGTTGAATTAATGGGTTCCTCTATTGTTGATCATTTAAATTGTTTTCCTGCTTGGTTGGGATTTGTCTTTTGGTTTCTTTTCCCCAGCTCCCACCCCCACGTTATAAATTACAAGGCAATTTTCTTCTAATAGAATCTTCAAGTGGCTTCTAAGTTGATAGCGGCAACTAAATCCCATGCCCCTGCTATAAATCAAGGCATAAGAACACACTTCCACCTCTTCTGAGGGCTGGCATGAAGGGAAAAGGTCATCACTGGCCTCTCCTCCCCTCCTTGACACCTCCAGGCACCTGCAAGTTGGAAATTCACTTGTGAAATCACGCCTCCGGCAAGCTCTATAAACTGCAGAGTTCTCAACTACACAATAAAGATACAGACCTATCGACTCCAGGCTAGTGGGGCTGGGAGGGGAAGGTGGGTGGTGGGCCTTCCCAGAGCTTTACCCCGCTGCTCACAGACCAGAACATGCAGCTGGCACACAGCTGCCAGGCCGTCGCACTTACTAAATGTGTAACTTTGGGCAGGTTTCCTAATTCTTTTGTGCCTCAGTTTCTCCACCAATAAAATTGAGTTTTGATCATTAAATGAAGTAATACACAAAAAATACATAATACCCTACATCTGGGACTTCCCTGGTGGTTCAGTGGCTGAGACTCCACGCTCCCAACAGAGGGGGCCCGAGTTCAGTCCCAGGTCAGGGCACTAGATCCCACATACTGCAACTAAGACCCAGCATAGCCAAGTAAATAAAATAAATTTTAATAATACCTCACTTCTGTGAGAATGGCTGCTATCAAAAGGGCAAACAGTAACACATGCTGGTGAGGATGTGGTGAAAAGGGAACTCTTGTGCACCGCTGGTGGGAATGTAAATTGGTGCAGCGCTATGGAGAACAGTATGCAGAGTCCTCAAAACATTAAAAAACAAAATTAACCTGTGACTCAGCCTTCCCACTTTAGGGAATATACCCAAAGGAAGGGAAAAAAAGGACAATGATGATAAATAATATATGTCCTCCCGTGTTTATTGCAGCACCATTTACAATAGCCAAGACATGGAAACAGCCTGGATCAGCAGTCCCCAATCTTTTTGGCCCCAGGGACTGGTTTCATAGAAGACAATTCTTCCATGGACTGGGGCAGGAGTGATGGTTTCAGGATAATTCAAATGCATTACATTTTTTGTGCACTTTATTTCTATTATTATTACATCAGCTCCACCTCAGATCATCAGGCCTTAGATTCCAGGAGATGGGGACCCCTGGGCTATACTCTGGAATGTTAGTCAGCCATGAAAAAGAATGAAATCTTGTCATTTTCAACACGAGTGGCCCTTGAGGGCGTTATGTTAATCAAAATAAGTCAGGCTGAGAAAGACAAATACTATATGATTTACACTTATTTCTGGAATCTAAAAGCAAACAGGGACTTCCCTGGTGGTCCAGTGGTTAAGAACCTGCCATCTTCCAATGCAGGGGATGTGGGTTCGATCTCTGGTCGGGGAACTGAGATCCCACATGCTGTGATTAAGACCCGACTCAGCCAGATAAATAAATTAAAAAATAAAAACAAACTCATAGACACAGAGAAGAGATTGGTGGTTGCCAGAAGCAGAGGGTGGGGAAAGTGGGTGGAAGGAATCAAAAGATAATAACTCCAGTTATAAGATAAATGATATTCTGGGGATGTGATGCATAGCATAGGACTATACTTAACAATGCTGTGTTGTATATTTGAAAATTCCTAAAAGAGTACATATTAAAAGTTCTCATCACAAGAAAAAAAAAAGTGTGGAGCGATGGGTGTTAGCTGAACTTCCTGCGGTGCTCATTTCAAAACATATACAATTATCAAATCATTATGTGGTATAGCTTGGACTAGTACAATATTAATGTCAATTATATTCAATAAAACTGGAAGATAAAAGTGCTTAAAACAATGTCTGGCACATACTAAGTGCTCAATAAATTTAGCTTTCATTATTGTGTATGTCCCTACCCTGTTTATGATAGGAAAACTCAGCTTTCCCAAGGAACCAGTTTCCTCTTTTGTCCACAAGGACGTGTTTTAGTTGCTTAGTCATATCTGATTCTTTTGTAACCCCATGGACTGCCAGGTTCCTCTGTCTATGGGATTTCCCAGGCAAGAATACTGGAGTGGGTAGCCATTCCCTTCTCCAAGGGATCTTCCCAACCCAGGGATTGAACCTGTGTCTCTTGCATTGGCAGGCAGATTCTTTACTACTGAGCCACCTGGGAACCTCCCCCTCCCCCTGCCCCCACCAAGGACTAGCACCTTGCAAACCCTATTAATCAGGCTCCTGCCTTCAGCCTCCAGGCCCAGCTCCACCTGGAGGATCCCAAGGCCTTAGAAAACTGGACAGTGAGGGGATACGGAGCTCCAGCACAGAGCACAGGCCTCAGAGAAGTTCTCACAGAGCAGCCTCATCCCATCCTCACCTCCAGCCTCTGCATCTGGGATTTGAGCTGCCCTCTGGCTCAGAAAAGGGGATAGGTTGGGAATGAGGAGGCTGATTTGCCATGACCTTGAATCTCCTCTCTTGCCTTCACAGGACTTTCTGTTTGCTTGTTCAGATAAGAGTATCATCAATAGCAGCCACTGTTGACTGAGTTCCCACTAGATATTGGACCATTTAATCCACAAAGAAACCCTCTAAAGTGTTATAAGGGCATCTATGAATTAACAACACTTTGCATGATGGAGTGTGGAAACTGAGCTCAGAATTATCAAGCAACTGGCCAAAAGTGGCAGGGAAGTGAGATCTGAACCCATGAGAGTCTGACGAAGTCTGTCTCCAGGACACCACATGGCTCAAGCTATGGGTCAAGTTGAAGTTGCAGAGTCACCTTCCCTGCAGTTCCTGCCCTGAGGAGCCTAAACATGGGAGGGCATTTGAGCAGGGGTACAGGATGCCCATTTAACTTTGAATTTTAGATAAGCAACGAATAACTTTTTAAGTATAAGCATATACTCGTGTCTTGATGAGGGTGAAAGAGGAGAGTGAAAAAGCTGCCTTAAAACTCAACGTTCAGAAAACTAAGATCATGGCATCCTATCCCATCATTTCATGGCAAATAGATGGGGAGAAAGTGGAAACAGTGCCAGATTTTTATTTTCTTGGGCTCCAAAATCACTGCAGAGTGAGTGACTGCTGCCATGAAATTGAAAGACACTTGCTCCTTGGAAGAAAAGCTATGACAAACCTAGAGAGCTTATTAAAAAACAAAGACATCATTTTGCCGACAAAAGTCAATATAGTCAAAGTTGTGGAAAGTCAATATAGTCAAAGTTGTGGTTTTTCATGTAGTAGTCATGTATGGATGTGAGAGTTAGAATATAAAAAAGTCTGAGTGCTGAAGAATTGATGCTTTCAAACTATGGTTCTGGAGAAGACTTTTGAGAGTCCCTTGGACAGCAAGAAGATCAAACCAGTCACTCCTAAAGGAAATCAATCCTGAATACTCATTGGAAGGACTGATGCTGAAGCTGAAGCTCCAATCCTTTGGCCACCTGATGTGAAGAGCCGACTCATTGGAAAAGATCCTGATGCTGAGAAAGATTGAAGGCAGGAAGAGAAAGGGACAACAGAGGATGAGATGGCTGGATGGCATTACCAACTCAATGGACATGTGTTTGAGCAAACTCTGGGAAATGGTGAAGGACAGGGAAGCCTGGCGTGCAGAGTCGAACGTGACTTAGCGACTGAACAACAACTACAATATTTGGGACATACATATACTAAAAATTCCTCAATACTCATCTGAAATTCACAGTTGGTTGCATGTCCTGTGTTTTATCTGGGAGCTTAGTTTGGGGGGGGGCTCATTCACTTTCTGCAGCAGCCAGTTCAGCAGATGAGGGGCTCAGTAGATGAGGAGCACAGGATTGGACACAACGTGGCGTCACTTAATCCCTTCTCATCTCTGTGCCCTTTACTAACTCAGAGGCTGGTTACATGACTTGTCTGTCC
The DNA here is from genome assembly GCA_006408695.1 of Aepyceros melampus. Taxonomy (NCBI): domain Eukaryota; kingdom Metazoa; phylum Chordata; class Mammalia; order Artiodactyla; family Bovidae; genus Aepyceros; species Aepyceros melampus. Next base: position 116,751 of record SJXQ01002630.1, read on the forward strand.
TCCCCGCAACCATCACCCACTCCCATCTCCCAAGCCTCCGGCTGTTTTCACAGGGCTCAGCAAAGTGGTCACCACAGCCCAAGAGAGGATTTGTTCCTTCCAGGGTAAAATGGTCAGTCAGCTGCATTGACATAAGAGAAATATTGGCAACATGTGAAATGTTCAACAAGTAATGCAACCTACATACTCCCTTAAGAGCCATTAAGAATCCTGTGGTTACAAATGACAGAAACCCTCACTTAAACTGACTTAGACTAAAAAGGAATTGATAGCTTGTGTCACTGAAAACCTGAGGTGACCACAATGATGGTAGCAACTGACAGACAACCACCCCCCAGCCGCCAGCACTCAAAGCTGGAACAGTCTGGGCAACAAAATAAATAAAGGAGCATTGGATTATATCCCAAAGAATCAGATAAATATGCAGGAGTCCATACTCACATAAATAAATGATTCAATACATAAATGAGAAGAAAAATCTCCCATGCAGAAGAATTCCAAATAATTTATGTAGAATACTCCATCCTCAAAGGGAAACAACATAAATCCCTGCTCCTTAAGCATGGGCTGCACGTACTGAATTCCTTCCAAAAAGAACAGTATGGAAAGGACAATAAGAAATAACTTGACAGGGCTTCCCTGGTGGCTCAGTTGTAAGGAATCCGCCTGCCACTGCAGGAGACGTGGGTTCGATCCCTGATCAGGAAAGATCCCACATGCCTCGGAACAACTACGCCCGTGCATCACAACTATTGAGCTTGTGCTCTAGAGCCTGGAGGCCGCAACTCCTGAGGCCCTCACACCCTGGAGCCTGTGTTCCGCGATAAGAGAGCTGCTGCAATGAGAAGCCATCACACCACAGCTAGAGAGTAACCCCTGCGCTCTGCAGCTAGAGAAAGCCAGGGCAGCAATGAAGGCCCAGGACAGCCAGAAGGAAATAATTAAAAAAGAAAAAGACAGCATCCAGCAGCTATGGTCAATGAGGCATTCTTAAGATATTTTAAAGAACATTTAAATAATGAACGTAACCATTCCTTGAATAAATAAATAACTTGGCAGTGGAGAAACCTGACAGACCCCATCTCAGTTAGGTGATCAAGGTCAACATCAACCATGATGTCCTGTTGACCACTGGCACCCTTGATATGATGTGATGAGAACGACACTTCGCTTCTGTGGTCTTCCTCCCAAAACATACAATGCCAACCTAATCAGAACAAAAACATCAGACAAATATCTATTAAGGGGCATTTTACAGGATATCTGACCAGTGTTTATCAAAAGTGTCAATGTCACCAAAAACAAGGAAAGTCTGAGAAACTGTCACAGCCAAGAAGAAGTCTACATAGAATGTGGTATCCAGGGTGGGCCCCTGAAATAGAAAAGGGCATTGGTGAAGACTAAGAAAGCCTAAGACTAAGAAAGACTAAGAATTTCTAAGAATAAAATATAGACCTTGTTTAATAATAACATACCAGGGACGTCCCTGGTGGTCCAGTGACTAAGACTCCAAGCTCTCAATGCAGGGGGCCCACGTTTAGTCGCTCATCAGAGAACTGGATCCCACATGCCACAACTAAACATCCCATGTGCTGCAAAATAAGACCCAGCACAGGCAAATAAATAAATAAATATTTTAAAATAATAATAATAATAATGCTCCAAAATTACTGCAGATGGAAACTGCAGCCATGAAATTAAAAGGCGCTTACTCCTTGGAAGGAAAGTTATGACCAACCTAGAGAGAATATTGAAAAGCAGAGATACTACTTTGCCAACCAAGGTCTGTCTAGTCAAGGCTATGGTTTTTCCAGTGATCATGTATGGATGTGAGAGTTGGACTGTGAAGAAAGCTGAGCGCCAAAGAATTGATGCTTTTGAACTGTGGTGTTGGAGAAGACTCCTGAGAGTCCTTGGACTGCAAGGAAATCCAACCAGTCCATCCTAAAGAAGATCAGCCCTGGGTGTTCTTTGGAAGGAATGATGCTAAAGCTGAAACTCCGTACTTTGTCCACCTCATGTGAAGAGTTGACTCATTGGAAAAGACTCTGATGCTGGAAGGGATTGGGGGCAGGAGGAGAAGGGGATGACAGAGGATGAGATGGCTGGATGACATCACTGACTCGATGGACGTGAGTCTGAGTGAACTCCGGGAGTTGGTGATGGACAAGGAGGCCTAGTGTGCTGAGATTCATGGGATCACAAAGAGTCGGACACGACTGAGCAACTGAACTGAACTGAACTGAATAATGCACCGATAACAGTTCATTCATTGAGATACGTGTGCCACAATAATGTAAGTTGTTAATAATAGGAACAATGGGGTATGGCATCTACGGGAATTCTCTATACTATTTTCACAATGTTTCTATAAATCTAAAACTGTTTTAAAATAAGAAGGTTATATTTTAAAAAAATCTAGAGGCTTCAGGCATCGCTGGACTTGGAGTTCAAAAATCTTCTTCATCTTTTGATTCAGCCTTCCTCCTTGTTGGCCTCAGGCTCCCCGCTGCTAGAAACATGATAGCACCACCTCCAGGCTGTGTGCTCTCAGGTCCCAGCTCATCAGAAAAGACCAGCTGCTTTTTCCCCAGAATTCCAATCAGTCTCAGCATCTGGTTGAGCTTCATTGCTGGGGCCAGAGGAATGAGGAGCCCTGACTGACTTACACTTGGCCCCAGGCTTCAGCTCTGAGTCAGGGGCTGGTTGTGGGGGAAAGATGGACACAGCAAAACAGGGGCTGTTGGCTAAAGCAGGTGAATGGATGCTTGGTGGTCAAAACGCATCAATGTCCAATGTTCCCTTTCATCATTTTTAGTGCTAGAATGTCCCTGCATGAAATAATGATGGTTCCTTTCTTTAATATTCCCACTTCCCCAATAGTCTGCATCTATCAATTTCATTTTTAAATCTAATTCAAGAAATCCCAACATGGAAGAACCACCATTCAAGTCTGGCCCACAGAGCTAAAGCATCTCCGATGAGAATATGAATCATGGCTTCCTTTTAGGACTCCATCTTGAGGCCCCAAAAGCTGATGCACAATCTATATAGGGACCAATGAAGCAGAAAAGCCAGAGGGCTCCCCAAGAAGAGCATTTCTTGGACTGAAGCAGGAAAAGTTGAGAAACTCCCAGGATCATAATATTTACTGATGCTTAGGATGAGCCAGACACATTCCTCAGCAAGTAGATGCGTGAACACCTGTGGTCCTCATGGTAGTGTCATGCAGTAAGTATTGTGTGCTGTGCTTAGCTGCTCAGTCGTGTCCAACTCTTTGGCACCCCATGGACTGCAGCCCGCCAGGCTCCTCTGCCCATGGAGAGTCTCCAGGCAAGAATACGGAAGTGGGTTGCCATGCCCGCCTCCAAGGGATCTTCCCAACCCAGGGACCAAACCCAGGTCTCCCGCTTTGTAAGCGGATTCTTTGCCATCTAAGCCACCAGCACAGCCTGCAGTAGGTATGACTATCCTCGTTTTATAGATGGAGAAACTAAGGCAGAGAGTGCTTAAGTATTGCCCAAAATCGCACAGCTGGCAAATGACAGAGCTGAGATCTGATTTCAGGCTCTGACTCCATAACCACTGTACCAAAAACCATTATTTAGAAATTCAAATAGGAAAATGATGCAAAAATACAGATAGTACTCAATATCTAGCTTATCATTCCCAGTGTTTTAGATCTGAGTTACCATTGACCTTCCCTGTGGTTGGAAAGTCAGTTCAAGTGCCTGGACCTTGCAGGGGAAAAACTATATAATTCATCTCTTTGAAAAAGGAAATAAAAACAAACAGGTGGGGTGTGGAACACTGTACCTGAAAAATCACAGGTTCAAGATCCCGAATGCAATTCACATCTGTGTGCTGTTTTCACTGCAGTTATACATGAGATATTTTAGGGCCAAGTTGATTTTCTTTTCCTCTTCTGAGCCTGTCATCAATTTGTATCAGCAATTCACTCTGCTCTGGCTCCCTAGCTCCAGACTGGCACCCCAGCAGGTGTTCAGAATGAGGTTGGCATTCCTCAGCAGGAACCCTTCCTGCTGTGACTCAGCCTGGTCCAGGGCCCTCGAGTGAAAGGAGATGCGGGGGCCTGGCATGCTGACCCTCTTCCAGGAAATACTCTTGGGACTCTTTGGGCTCTCAGATCATGCTTACCAACTTTAAGTCCATAGTAATAATCAGAAAGAAAGTCACTCCAAACCCAATTCATTATTTTGCACTATGAACCTGCCCCTTAATCTGTACTCCCTGCCAGTCATTCAAACCAGAATCCTGGGCTGTCACACCCCATAGCAAACCAGCCCTAAATTCTTTTTCAGTTTCTTTTCCCTTATAGGTTATTACAAAATGTTGAGTATAATTCCCTGTGCTATATAGTAGGTCCTTGTTGGTTATCTGTTTTCTATGTAATAGTGTGTGTATTTTAATCCCAAACTCCTAATTTATCCCTCCCCCCTTCTTCCCCTTCAGTTCAGTTCAGTCGCTCAGTCCTGTCTGACTCTTTGCAACCCCGTGAATCACAACATGCCAGGCCTCCCTGTCCATCACCAGCTCCCGGAGTTCACTCAGACTCACACCCATGGAGTCAGTGACGCCATCCAGCCATCTCATCCTCGGTCATCCCCTTCTCCTCCTGCCCCCAATCCCTCCCAGCATCAGAGTCTTTTCCAATGAGTCAACTCTTCGCATGAGGTGGCCAAAGTAACCATAAATTTGTTTCTATGTCTCTGAGTACGTTTCTTTTTTCTAAATAAGTTCATGTATCTCATTTGGGAGGAGAGGGTGTTCCACATATAAGACACATGATATTTGTCTTTCTCTGTCTGACTTCACTAAGTATGACAGTCTCTAGGTCTTCCGTGTTGCTGCAAATGGCATTACTTTATTCTTTTCGATGGCTGAGTAATATTTCATCACACATATGTATCACATTTTGTTCATCCATTTATCTGTCAATGGACATTTAGGTTGCTTCCATGTCTTGGCTATTGTTAATAAAGCTGCAATGAACATTGGGATGCAGGCATCTTTCCAAATTAGTTTTCTCTAGATAGGCACTCTTGTGGGGTTGCAGAAGCTTCCTGTGGAACTGGGCCTGCAGTTACTTCACAAAATAATTGTTGCAACTCCTTCAAACCCATCTACCTCCAAGTCATTCCTCCATCCTCAGCCATCACGGTGGCCAGTGTCATCGGAAACCCAGTGACTTCTACAGAAATGGCAGAAGGCAATACCAGAAGGCAATGGATCCCCACTGCCTACTGGATAAAGGCTGAAGAACTCTTAGGGTTCCTGAGGGTCCAGCTCAGTTCTAGGAATTGTGGGAGAAGCAAGAGAAATGGGGGGCACTGCCTTTGTCTCCAGAAAGTCACAACAGAACTGAGAAGACAAGAGACACATAGGAAGCTAGAGGTGAAGCAGACCCGGTGGTTCACGTAAGTACAGTGTTTAGCAGAGGGCCTGGCACAAAGAAATAGCTCACTAAGTAGAATCCATAATAGTAATAAATAAATAGCATGATTAGTATTACAGGACATAATGAGTCAAAATCTTGAGGTGCTTGCTCTAAGTAGAGCAGGGAGATTTCAGGAGCCGGGTGTGACCTGGCAGGGAACCCTGCACACTCTGGGAACTTACATTTTTTTTACATTTGTCAGGCAGAGACAGCTTTGGAAATGAGCTTTGGAATCCAAAGATGAAAGATGTTTGAATATCAAGGCTTTCCTGTACTTGTTCTCAGTAACTCCCCAATTCCACACCACCAGGACACTCTCCCACCCAGATCGGCTGGGCCCCTTCATGCTGGCTGAGAAAGGCCCAGCCACTCTGGGTCCCAGACACCTCCAGGGTCTGAGACCCTGGGACCTCAAGACTTCAGGGAGCCCTCTCCAGCCTCCCAGGCTCGCTATAAGGCAGACCCCAGTCCAGCCCCCGTGCTGCCCAGGCCCTGAAGCCGTTAGCTGTTCTTCAAGACTCGGCCTTGCTTTCCAGAGAGTTGGTTGCTTGGCTGGGGGCAGGCCAGAAGTAGGCAGGCGCGCACACCCACCCACCCCTACGCCCACCCAACCCCACCCCGGCCGGGTCTCC